>JALJCO010006942.1:0-25932 GCA_023101725.1 Atherinomorus stipes | reverse complement strand
CTGCCCGTAGTCTGAGGTCTTCAGGCCAGAAACTGTTCATGGTTCCTTGGACCTGCTATAAAGCCAGAGAGACCGGTCTTTAAAGCGGTGGTGCCCCGTCTCTGGAATGAGCTCCCTCTGTCCTCAGACTCTGTGGACACTTTTAAAAAGCAATTAAAGACTCTGCTGTTTGCACAGGCTTCTTGGGGCGCACAGTCCACCTACGCATTCTGCTTATTTATTTATTGTTTAATTTGTATTTTATACCTGTAATTTTATTTTTATTTATTTATTTATTGTGTATTACATGAAGCACTTTGTGATGCCTGTCTGTGAAAAGCACTATACAAATAAAAGTCACTTACTTCTCACTGTCCTCCCACTTTTCAAAATCATTTTGTGGACATTCTCAGAAAATACTGTATTTTTCTAGTAACTGTAATGGAAGTACATCTGTGAAAAATTAGAGTGATTATTTATTTGTAAATAAAATATACATAAAATATATACTGAGTCTAGTCTTGCCGAAACCAGATCTGGCTCCATGATGCCTGTACAGAGAAGAAAACCCAAATGAGATGCAGTTTTCCTGGCTGCACTTCATAAAGGAAATACTATGAGGGAAACAGAATCACTTCAGCCACATCGGTCAAGCAAAAAAGTGGAAATAAAAATACATTAAACTAAAATTAGGAAAGATTTTTATTCTGATCTGAACTTTGTTTATATCATGATTTTTACCAAGACATGGATGTAAAGAGTCTGATGTAGAACATGAACATTTATTTCTAGAACCTTCACCAGTACAACCTGATATAATGTGACATGTAGCTTTGTCATATCTCAGTCAGTTCTTCCATGTAGTTCATATTTTCCAAAGTCTAGTTGCAGCTCTCAGCGGGACAAAGTTATGTTGTTAAATATACCTCTGAAGAATAAGTCATTTCAAACCTGCCTATATATTACCAATATAGCTTCCATAATATCACGTAATATTGGATTAATATTCAGCTTTTGGTGTTGATTCACAGTTTATGAGATTAGAAAACAAAACTTTCCCTAAAAGTCAATTAAAAGTAGGTTTTATGATGATGAAATCATGTTTCCTGATACTGCTTCTACAGATCAAAGAGCATTTCTCCTCATCTTCAGGACAGACGTGTCCACTCAGTGGTACGACCAACAAACATGTTGATGTTACATGATTCATCCATCAGCTGCAGTCAGACAAAGTTGCAACTTCACTGTTGAAAAATATTTTTCAGAAGTAAAACCAGATCTGGAAGAATTTAAGCTGCCATAAAATTTTCCCCAAATGACCGAACGTCATTTTTCCTCTTCCTGATCAAAGGAAAACAATGAAACAAGAAATAAAACAAACATTTGTTTACATGAACAATAACAATGATTATTAAGTGTGAAAAGTATCAGGATGAAGTAACAGCTCATTTATTCCTGCCATCCTTACTGGTCAGAGTTTCTTCCTGTAGCTGTCACATTAAATCAGATAAATACAAATAAACAGAAAAATGAAATTATGAAATGAGAAGTAGGAAGAGGGAAGAAGAGAAAATGATGAAAGGAGGAGAAAACAAGAAAAAAAGGATGAAGAGGGATGAGTGAGAGGGCCACGTTGGTACTAGGGAGCCAAGTGGGCCAAGAAAACCTCCCCCCCCCACCATTCCACCAGATGCAGCCTGAAACCTTGATCCAAGGCAGGATGGATCCATGCTTTCATGATGTTTCCAGCAGATTCTGAGCCGAGCATCTGAATGTGGAGCTGAAATGGAGACTCATCAGACCAGCAACGTTTCTCCATCTTCTATTGTCCAGTGTTGGTGAGTGTGTGGTGAATTGTAGCCTCAGTTTCCTGCTCTTAGCTGACAGAAGTGGCACCCAGTGTGGTCTTCTGCTGCATTCTGGTCCAGACAACTGCTGCTACTGGAGATTTTCTCTTCTTCAGACCATCTCTGGAAACCCTAAAGATGGTTGTGGTGGAAATCCCAGTAGATACTCAGACCAACAACCATTAAATCCCCTTTCTTCCTCATTCTGATGCTCAGTTTGAACTTCAGCAAGTTGTCTTCACCATAGGCACTTTCGGACTGTAGGAACCTTTTGGAGTTCCTATAACCTTTTTTGGGAACCAGGCCGTTTTTTTTTTTTTTGTTGTTTTTTTTTTCGCGCATTCGGACACATAGGAACTAGGGACCTCGGACCTCAGTTCCTATAACCTTTTTTAGCTCCTACTTTGAGGCAGGGTCTTTTCGGGAGTCTATATGAACTGAAATACGTAGATGTTTGGTGATTGGTAAAACTGGCAAGCCGCATTCCTTGCGTGATTACCGCTTCTTCCAGCCCGCCATAAATTTGTCTCTGTCGCAGACGATTGCATCAAACATCGTCCTTATCAAGGTCCTCCCTCATATGCAAACGCACACTGATGGGGAAGGGTAGTTCTGATAACTAAACTTGAGACGGGTAGTTATAGGAACTGCGTTCTTAGAACCTCTCTGTCCGAATGCGCCTCATGTCTACATGACTAGATGCTGCTGTGTGATTGGCTGATTTGTGAATGAAATTAAATGTAAATAAACATGGTGTGAGAGTTTGTTTCCATCTTTTCTACCAGATGTTGTGAAGCTCTATTCTAACAAGTCTCACTAAATTCTCAGCCAGATTTCCTCTTTGGGGATCAGTAAAGGTTTATTGTTTCTCTTCAGTCTCCAGCAGAGGCTGCTCATGGTCCACATGACGCCTCTGTCCCAGTAAGAGGTGAGAAATACTGATGCAGACATGCAGAGAAACTTTCAGGTGTACTACACATCACAACATGAGAAAACAGCAGATATGAGCAAAGCTGGACTTAATATTAGAATGCTGAATGATGAACAATCAATCTGCAGTAATATCGTCAGAAGTTTGAGTCTTGTGTTCATCGTAGAGTCCCAAACAGTTCCAAGTTTTTCTTATTCTGTTTGAAGCTGCACTGTAACACAGGGGCCGTCCACATGGGGCCGAATTACAGCAAAACCGCCAGAAAATTTAAGAAAGCCCTATCATCCTCACGAAACCAGGGATTAGCCTCCTGAAACCGTTGATGTCTGAGGCTACGTTCACACGGTGACGATCAGAAGAGAAGACGCAAAAGCGTCTCTTCTTTATCTTTTTTATCCACATTTACACGAGCGTCGTCATGAAGAAATCTGTGTGCATACCAGGCGCAAGAGTGTGTGGAATTTGATTGGAAATGCACGCCAGGCCGTTAGATGGTGCAGTGATAGAACTCCACCATGTCCGCACGCTTGCGTAAAATCTACCTTAGATCCGCTGGGTTTATGTAGTCCGACATTGTTGCTTTTTCTGTTTGAGTGTGACGTCAGCGCGCATGCGACGTGAGCATGGCGTAACAGGTCCACCATCATTTATGCGTTTTGGGACATAGACGAAAACGCAACAGCGTCACATCTTCAGGAATTCCACTTTGGAATGAGTCTTCAGATTTTTGTGAACAACAAGCCATTAAAGCACAAAATGTCATTGAACAATTTATTTCTTTAAACTTTTCTTGGAATTTTTTAAAGAACATCCAAACATAACAGACATTTTCTGCATCAACAGCTGATTTTCTCTCTTTTTTTTCTTAAAAATCCTTTCTTTCCAACAAGATGTTTCTAGATGAAGCTTGGTGATAGCGTTAGCATTAACGTTAGCATCAGCGTTAACGTTAGCATTACCATTAATGTTAGCCTTAGCTTGTGCTCCATCCAGACTTTTCAGCTTTGCTTTATTATCTCCACTCACTAGTCTGTATTTAAGAAATTGGATTTTTGCCTCTTTAGGGGCGGTTTGGGACCATATTTGTCTTCATTATTTAGTTTTAATAATTCTTTTCAGTGTTTGCTAAAGCCTCGTGGCTAGCTAAGTGTCTTCTTCTGCTTGTTTGTTGAACTCTGACAAATTAGCGCCACCAGGTGGGGGGAAGCTACATTGCAACTCATCAAGTCAAAAATAACAGTTTTAGGGTTAGATTTTAGTAAGTTACATGAAGAAAAAACTTCCGGTGTGGATTGGATGTATGGTGACGTATCGTGACTGCAGTTGGGTCCCTCTCCCCTCGCAGCCCACATATGTAAAGGGAAAGTTTTTTGCGGCCCTCCAGGTGGCGCTCGAGGCCCAAGCTTGGGCCATGGCCCCATGGTTAAGAATCACTGAATTAGGCCACAGATAAGTCCCTGTTTGTTCCCCATCCTGAGTGATGAAGGTCAGCTCTGCATCATCATCAGTCTTAACGTGCAGGAATCAGAAAGCTGACCAGAACGTGAGCATCACATCGTTACTCCACACCCTCATTTACTCATGTATTAAACTCATAATAAGGCGGTTTATGTCTCAGCCTCCCTGCAGCATCACTTCCTCCTCCACATCATGCAACGGCAGCCCGGTGCTCCTTCTCCCTCCCTCCCCCTCTGCTCCTCCTCCAGCCTCCTTTCAGATGCAGATTTCCTCTGAGTCCAGACCAGGCAGTCCCTCCTGCTGCTGACTCTCCAGCTGTGTATTAGCATGAGATCAGACTGCATTGTGATGCTGCACACATTACAAGATAGCCATTTCCACCTCTGATTGTCCTGCAGAGCCAGATTAAAGTAAGCTTGGGGAGATGGGGGGGGGGGGGGGGGACTATCTCAGTTTCTCTGCTTCTGATCAACACCACAACTTTAAATGTAGATGAATTAAAATGAAGGATAAGTTTGACTTTTAGATTTCAAAGAAGCATTTTGTGTTTCTTCCACACTCACATTTGATGTGATATCTTAAAGTTTAGTATCAGAATAATTCTGTAAAGCCTGAAGTCAATGAGCGGTGGTAGCTCTCATCTGCCTGTTTCATTCCAGCTTAAAAACTGTCCCAGCTTCACAGCTGAAATATTCTGCATTTCTGACTTTATAGCAACATGATTATGTGGCTGCTGCGTTCTTCTTTCTTTTGATAGAATTATGAATGAAAGAATGAATGAATGCACTGCAAAACTCAAACCTTTGCAAGTATATTTCTCTAAATTCCAGTCAAAATATCTAATCACACCCAAAATAAGACAAAATTTCCTAAAGAGAAACATTTCAGTGAGATAAATGAACTTGTTTTAAGACAAATGCATCTTATTTCAAGAATTTTTACTCTTATTCTGTTCTATTGGCAGAAATTTTTGCTTATTACAAGCAACAAAAAAATAAATAAATAAATTTTGGACACTTACAATTTTTTTTTAAGTTTTATTTTTATTTTGCTTGTAATAAGCAAAACCAATTCTGCCAAAAGAACAAGGGGCAGGAGTCCGGGAGATCCCCCCCCCCACCCACCAAGCCGAGGCAAGTTATTTGTGCATTACATTTCATGTACAGGACAATTCAAAGTGCTTTACATCACACACAGGTTTCAGCTTTTGAATAGAATGTGTGTAAATGCAGCTGAGAACAGGTGGGTCTTCAACCTGGATTTGAATAAACCTCAGCTGGGGGGTGGAACTGGATAAACAGGCTGACGGTTCTCCAGCTCGGCCTGGTGTCACGCGTGAAGCCATTTCTGAGCGGCAGTGATCTGGAGAAGGCCGTCCATGCCTTTGTTCGTTCCTGGCTCCATTACTGCCGTGCTTTATATCGCAGCATCAATCAAACTCACATCTTCTGTTTACAGCTTGTTCAGAACTCTGCAGCCCGCCTGTAAACCAATACGTAGACATGAACCTGTCCTTAACTCTCTTCACCGACTCCCAGTTTGGTTCAGGATCCAGTTTAAGCTGCTGTTGTTTGTCTTTAAGGGCCCATTCACAGAGGTTTTTTGATTAGAATCAGGTCTGTTTGCTCGGGAAAGTCCGCTTCGTTTGGGGGAGCTGTGAATGCGCAAACGCACCTGATCCGGAACAAACAACCGGACTCGGTCCACCTACAAATGCAGGTCTTGGTCTGTTTCAAGGGGACCAAATGCAGGAAGTGGACTACAAATTGCTGCTTCCTGCATTTGGTCTAGCATGGCATTGTGGGTAAAACGCTACGACAACAAACACGTGTGGGACTGCAGCACTTTTAAAAATAGCTTGTGGTCAGATGTGAAGGGACAAGGAGGTAAAAGCTTTAATGGAT
Source organism: Atherinomorus stipes (assembly GCA_023101725.1). NCBI lineage: Eukaryota > Metazoa > Chordata > Actinopteri > Atheriniformes > Atherinidae > Atherinomorus > Atherinomorus stipes. The sequence continues at coordinate 19,813 of JALJCO010006942.1, read as the reverse complement.
GTTTGGTCTGATGAAATCATATCCAGCTCCTCCTAAGTAATAATAATGGATTAGATTTATATTGCACTTTTTTTTCTTATCTTGGAACTCAAAGCAGGTCCATTATTCATTCACTCCTCATTCATACTTGGTGATGGTGAGCTATGTATGTAGCCACAGCTGCCCTGGGGTGCTGACGGAAGCATGGCTGCCATTTTGTGCCTACGGCCCCTCCAACCACCACCAGAACATTCACACACATTCATACAAGGCAATGGGGGTTAAGTGTCTTGCCCAAGGACACAACGACATATGGCTGGGGGATCGGGATTCGAACCGCCGACCCTCTGATCATTGGCTGACCTGCTTTGTTGTACGTCTTGTCCTCGCCTACAGTGAATCTGAATGCAGCGCCACCTCTAGAGAGATTGGGAACTTTATTCACCACGTTTGGCTCGTTTGACTATGGTGCAACGTGAACGCCATCTCGGTCCAGAAGACCACCCCCGCCCAGCCGAGTCCCCAAACAGACCGAGTTTAATGGACTATTATTTGTGAAAGCACTCTAAGGGCACAGTCTCATGGGTTTCCTCAAACAAACTAGACACACTTACGTCTACTTCAGGAGAAACGTTGGCAGGGAGCTCCAGAGAGAGGATCTCTGGCAGCGGTTGTCTGTCTCCCACTGCCAGAGATCCAATAACCCCCCCCCCCGCCCACCCTTGCGTCAAACATTCCAGCCTTTCCAATCGTGCAGACAGCCTCTTCCAACCGTTCCGTTTTGACAACTGTTCCGGACTTTTGGCGCAAAAATACGGATTTAATCCCTTTTCTGGACTTGAGAACATTTTAATCGTGACAAAAGTGTCCATGTGACCCCACCCTTATGGCTCTGAATGTCCTCGCACCGCCTGAAACCCTCCGGGCCGGCAGAGCTTATGTTCGGCTTGCTCTGTGGCAGGTCCAACGTTCCCCAAGAGTCACGCTTGCTAACAGACCTGTATCTGTTCAAAGTCAAAGTCAAGACCCACTCATTTAAACAGGCCTTTGAATTTTACCACTTTGAGACTTTGTTTTACATTTTAGCATTGTTTCCTCATTATTTTATCAGCTTTGGACTTTTTCTCTGTTTTATTGTGTTTGGTTTTATGGGGTGTTGAAGCACTTTGGTCAGCTTGAGTGTTGCTCAAAGTTCTTTAGAAATAAACTTTTATGATTGATAAGGATGGATTCTGATGGAGAAATAAGACGTATTAGGAGCTGCAGCATGAACGATCCACCTCTCTACATCAGACAGGCCTCCTTTCTGTCTGCTTTTCATTCCCATCGTAAAACTCACCTTTCTTCTTGGCTCCATGTGAGATGTTGAATATATTCCTATTTTTATTCTTTTTAAAATTCTTTGTATTATTACTGTTTTAACTCTGTTTTAAGTCTTTTAATTCATTCCACTTTCTATTCTTTACTTTGGTTTTATTTTCTGTGCAGAACTCTGCTCCGTTGTGTTTGTTTTAAAGTGTTTTTATAAATAAAGTTGGATTGTTGCAGTTACATAACTGGCCAAAGGGAACTTAAATGTGAAAGTTAACAGTCAAATCTGCATCATAAATGTTTTATTTTTCATTTTATCTCTTTGCTGCAAAAACAAGAATATGGATGAAAAGCAGGAAGCTGGTAATACGGGGGAGGGGAGGGGTGGGGGGGCAGGGTCATTAACATGTGAAGGTAAGACTGGATGGGTTAGGTTAATATACATGTGAACAGAGAGGTGAGGTGGAGGAGGGGGTGATGGTCACAGCGGGGAAACAGAGAACAGGACGAAAGAAAGAAAGAGAAAGAAAGAAAGAAAGAAAGAAAGAAAGAAAGAAAGAAAGAAAGAAAGAAAGAAAGAAAGAAAGTTTTCATCATCATCCTGACAGTTTCAGCACTAGCAGAAGTCTTCCTCAGACCAGTCAACGTCACAAAAACCGTCTGTCAAGAACTAAAGGACTGGTTTTATAATCTGGACTGAAATGTTTTTAAGTCCTAAAACTGTCCTCCAAAAATCTAGAAGAATATTCCTTGTTATTGTGAATATAAACATGATGATAAACAATCCTCAGAACACGTGGAATATTTCAGTTTCACGATTTACTTCCATAAAAACCCACTTTCTGCTGTTCGCATCTATAACTCAACAGCTAAACTTTAAACCAGACAGCAAAACAGAGAGAAAGTCTGCTTTTTGAACTGTAAATGACAGATTTAAGAGGTAAAAACTGAACAGAAACACTGCTTTTAAAATGTTTTTCTCTTTTTATTTAGCTAAGGCTGAAAACCTCAGACAAAAAGAGCTAAGAAAGGTTCAGTTTACAGAAGGAAGCATCTCCTTTTCTTTGGAAAATAAAATATATATTTATTCCCAGAAAAGAAACAAGGAGATAGATCCTCAAAATTATTCATACCCTCCAATTAAAGAAGGAAAAAAATATGCCATCAGTGAAATAAGGTGAAATTGACTGAAGTAATACTAAATAAAAATTCTATGAAAATCATGACACTGATTTTTAATTGTGGTTCTAAAGAAATATTGAAAACAAATGCACAAAAAATAAAACAAGTAAACAAGCATGAAGAAGCTCCAAAGCTATCATTTTGATGAGCTACACTTTGAGGCGATCACTGTGATCAGGTGTTCTGCACCTGTTAACAGGTATGTTGGTCCACTGTTCATGGGAAAGGTGCTCTAATGTGTCTGGGACAGTTTTGTTTATTTGTTTATTATTATTATTATTATTATTATTATTATTATTATTATTATTATTTCCAACCAGAATGCAAGAGCAATATTTTATTTCACTAATATATAATTTTGTGATATATATATTTTTAAATGTATTATCATTTTCTTTAGTTTTTTTGTTCATTGAATCACTATTGTGAATTTAGCATTTTCTTTAATTGGAGGGTATGAATGATTATGAGGAGGACTGTAGATAGATAGATATTTCCATGGTTGTTGATTGGAGCAGCAGGCAGACCGAAGCCGAGCGGCAGGGGGCGTGGCCTCGTGTGGCCCCGCCCCCTGGAGGAGAACCACCTGAAGCGCAGAGCAGACGCTGTTCGGAGGAAGAGGAGGACGCGGAGCCGCAGACTGAGGACTAACGAGGAGGACTCGCTGCTTTCAGAGGATTATTTCGTCTTTCAGCAGTTTCAACAGAAAAAAAAAATCACATTTAATTTTTTACGGTTTTTAAAGCGTGAAAGAAAAAAGGAGTAGAAGAGGACAAACTCGGAGCTCCTGAAGTTTCTGATTTGTATCATTTTTGGACTTGTTGACTGGTGGGAGGCAGAACTCTGGGATGTTTGGAAACATCTGATATGTTCCGGTTTTTTCCCTCAACCTTAGGTTTAGTTTGTACATTTAATCACCATTTGTGAGGAAAGATGTAAGTTATTTCGGAGTAAATCATCTCTGCAGGAAGATGGAGGGCATGCAGCTTTTCAGGTGAGTCCTGATACAAACAGTCATTTCTGCTGTTCGGCTTCATTTTCGGGCTAACTGGCTGTGTGGCTTGTCTGCTTCCAGGATTCTTCTCTGTGCTGTGGTTTGTCTCCAGACCGCTGGAGCCCCCTCCCCCTGGAGGCCCCCTCCCTCAGGTCAGTACATCATTGCAATAAGAGAATGTTCCACATTTTTGCTTTTTAAAAACTCCAGTGCTGGCTAAACAGAAACCAGTCTTGTTGTCACTTTTAATTGGATAAATGTGTATATATGTGTATTTGTATATATTCTTTTTCCTTCTTTTATATTTCACATTTTAGTCTTTTATTTTGTACACATTTTATCGTCTTAATATGTTATTGTTCTATTGTATTGTGTACTTTTTACCTGCCTAGGGGACTACGGATGCAAATTAGCTTCTTAGCTACAATCTGACATGTTCCGTCTGTTATCGCAGATGTTCATTGGTGTGTGTTGTCCCTATCAAATAAATAAAGCTAAAAATAAACCAACTTGTGATCCAGCTGAGCTTCAGCAGACTGGAAGACATTCTGGAGACCATGTCAGTGATTTGGGCCAGCAACAACTTGTAGGTGATAGTTTTTATAAACTGACCATTAGGGTTATCATTTTTATACCCAACAGCACCTTTGAAAATATCCAAAATTGTCCTTTTTAAAGGGGGAAAAATCTCAAGAGAACGGTCCATGTGGGTGCCAGTTGCCTTCTGCCATGTTTTCATGAATTAAACGTTGCAAACTGGGACTGCTGCTGCTTTTTTCCAGCAATGAGCAGAATCACTGGGAGTTTTTCAAAGTGCAGTAATCAGTCACGGTTTTAATGATAGTTAGAATTTGAAATGGTATTACTAACTGTTGGTAATTTTATCATGGTTAACCATTTTACCGGTAATCGTTACATCCCTGCTGACCAGGATAAGTTTTTTTTTTTTTTTAACCTGGACCTTATTTCTAGGAGTATATACATGCATTTACTCATCTGTAAAATTTCTACATCACTTTGACTCCTTGGGAAGATATTACGCTGAGTCGCCCTTTGGTGAACGTCCAGTATCGTGGTGGAGACGGGGCAGCCACTATATAAGACATTATCTGCAGCAAAACTCCTTCATTTTTGCCGATACTTAAAGTAGAATGAGCAAATGAACGGGTACTATTGTCCCGTGTGTTCTGATATAGCTTTCCGTTCACTCTTCAGGGCCGCGTGTTCATGATGCGCGCTTCCGTAGTACTGAACTCTGAACTCACAGGACAATAGTACTCGTTCGTTTGTTCATTCTGCTTAAAGCACTGATGAAATGAAGGAGTTTTACTGCAGATAATGTCTTAAATTGTAACTGCTCCGTCTCTGCCAAGACACTGGACGTTCACCAAAGGGCGAGACAACGTAGTATCTTCCCAAGGAGTCAAAGTGATGCAGAAACTTTACCGGTGAGTAAATGCACGTATAAACTCCTAGAAATAAGGTCCAGGTTGAAAAAACAGAACGTTGTCCTTTAAGCTCCAAGAAAATGAACTTATATCATGTTAAACTGAAGGAACAGAAGTAACTGTGGACCACCATCATCCTACAACTCCTCCATTTTCACCTTTTTAAATAAAAATCGGACCTTTTTTCCCCTTTTCCCTTCTTTATTTAGATAACTGTGAAGAAAAGGAGCGCCAGATCTCTTCATCCCCTCCCTCTTCTTCCTCCACTTCTTCTTCTCCGGTGGTGAAATCATCGCACCCCTCCCAGGACTTCTTGTCTCGGTTTACCCAGGTGAGCCGGTCAAACAGCGGGGAGCGTAACCATGGCGACGCCAGCGCCGTCCTGCCCTTCATCGGCCTCACCAACAGTAAGTTCCAGCACACAGATAGAGGGGAGGGGAGGGGTGGGGGGGCATTTTTTGAGGTTTTGTTAGAGAATCCAGATGAAGCTTCCCACTAAAAACTCCTTGACTCAGAAGTTGGGTTATATTGACGACAATATTGGGTCATTTAACCCAGAAGTTGGGTCAACAACCCAAATGTGTTGGTTGAAATAACCCCGACATTAGTTCGTCCCTTTTTAACCAGCAGTTTGACCCAGTTTTTAGTGTGTTTTACACGTTTTCCTCCTCCAGATGTCCTGAGCATCAGCTGGGCCAAACTTTCATTTAAGAAACCCCTCTGTAGTTTCACTCCTAATTATCTGCACACTTTTAGTGTTTTCCTGCTAGTTTCAGACGTTTGTTCAGACTCCCAGTGTTTACTGGTGTGGAACGGGGAGGGCTGGAATGTGCTGCCAGCTGGAGACTCTGCTTCATGTCACAGATACTCCAGCATGAGGAGAGGCAGCTGTTTGCAGACCTCTCCTCTCCTCTTCCTCACATCAACACATCAGGAGCCACTAAGCTTTTCCCATGATTAGAGATAGACCGATACAGATTTTTCTGGGGCTGATACTGATATTTTCTCATCAGCCTCAGCTGATACAACTTGCTGATATTTGGAGACAATGCTGCATTTGACTCCATAATTAATATAATGAAGGATAAAATGAATTGTAATTTTACAACTGCCCCATAACGCCTGAATTTATATGCAAATATATAAAAAAAATTAATTCTTTGACTTTTTGCTCAAGCAAATGTTACTTTAAGTTTAGATTGTTAATTTTACCACAGCACATAAAATAAACAGAAGTTTGGGTTTGATGCAAATCTGCGACATCAGGCACTTTAGTCAAAAACAATGAAATAAAGATAAAACTGATTTTTCATGTCTGAGGGGACAGAAAAGGTTTTATTAATGTCACACAAACTATTTTCAGTGCCCTGACTATAACACCACTTTTTTATAACTATTATTAAAGGTACAGTATGTAAAAAATCAAAGGTCAATGGCAGAAAAATGTGATATATAATATAAAACTGTGTCTCAATTGATGTGTAATCGCTGCACTAGATTAGCTGGTATGTGCTTATTTTCTTAGAATGAGTCATTTATATCTACTTTCTGGCTGGTGCACATATGGAGGCTGCCATATTTGTTTAGCCATTTTAACTACGGTGTCCCTGAACAGATAAAACAATGTATGTAAAGTAAGATCCTCTGAACTTTAACACTGCTGTACCAGCTTTGTTTGATGGGAGTAAGAGACTGTTTGGGATCAGTAATGCCTTAAACGATATTAAAAATAGTTACTCATTACGGCTGGGAAAAAATATCGATACGCTGAAATATCGCAATATTTTCATATGCAGATCACATATAGATATTTGAAAATGCCATATTGATCTATTCTACCAACGAAATATTGCAAATTCCATCATTATCTTACAAATTCTCGTGAGATTTCACAAAAACCCGCGAGATTTCGTCGGTCACGTAATCTCGCGGGATTTCGCCAGTAAAATAGATTTATACCACATTTTTAAATATCGATATGTTATCAGCATATGAAAATTTCGTGATATTTCAGTGTATCGATATTTTTTTCCCAGCCCTACTACTTTACTACTTATAGTACAGTCATAGCTACACACAGATGAAAACATCTTTATGTCTGGGAGAATTTTGGCCACTAACGGCCACCATACATTCACAACAGTGCTTAGAATATGAAGTCATTTTAAAGAAAACATCTTTTATTTCAAATACCCATCTTCACCACTAGATGTCAGTAATTCTTACATACTGTACCTTTAACTATTACACTTAATAGCATAGAATACATAAATATGTAATGTATAAAAGTATTTATACAGTGAACTATTGCAAACAGATATAAAACAGAGCTTAACAATTTTCTCTTAGAACATGAAATAACAATCACGAGAGCAGTGTTACTGCTTTCATCACCTGATTTAGGTACTACATATTCTTTACTGTTGCCATGGAGACAGCTGTCATCACAGTCACCTGGTGGAACTCATAAGTTCAGTTACCATAAAATACGGGTGTGTTTATTTTGGTCTGTGTGTAATTAAAAGGGCAGAAAATGCATTTTTCCTGCATGATATTCTAAAAATGACCACAGAAAAGAGCTAGTGTGGCATTTCCCAAAAAAAAATCCACACGTGTACTGAAAGCCCTCTAACTATAGCACTGTTTACATGGAACCAGATGTAGCCGTTGTGGACGAGTGTCGCTAATTTGCTACAAACCGAAATGTTCAAATTGCTTAAGAACTATTACACAAAGCTTATATCCATTTATTAGCTTTATAAGAACACAACAAGCTTATAAATATTTTTATTTTAGCAGAACTCACCCTGTATGTGAATGTTGCTCCAACTTTCAAGCTTAATTCGCACATTTTAAAACAGGAGGTAGCCGCTTCGTTTAACCAGATAGTGTGCCCGCTCTAAAGGGTCTGATTGGAAAAAAGGTGCTTGCAAAAAGTACCTAAGAACATCATGAATATGTCCCAACCGTTAAATGTGGAATACAAAAGCTATATGACTTGTTACTGTAATAAAAACTGTTTGATGCAAAAACGCAACACTCTGCATTAAGGAGTTAGTATGAAGACTTAAAGCAAAGTACCTCAAATGAATACATAATAAAAGAAACAGTGAAACTTTATTATGCCAGAAATATTCAACCCGAAAGTTAAGTTAAAAAAATAACCCAATTTTCTGGGTTGAAGTAACCCAGAAATTAGTTGGTCCCTTTTTAACCCAGAAGTGGGTCAAAAATAATCCAATGTGCATGTTTGTGATGAGAACAGACGTTACAGTCATCAGAACTCCGGCATGACGGGAATATAGGGAAGGTAGAAGTTAAAAATAGATTTCAGATCCTCAGAAAGAAACAAAACTGCATGTCGTGTCTCGTTAAAGGTGCTGATCAGAGTCGCAGCTGCTGTAAGAACGGAGGAACCTGCATCCTGGGCAGCTTCTGCGCATGTCCTCACTTCTTCACCGGGAGGAGCTGCGAGTTCGACACCCGACTCAGGTAAGCAGCAGAGAAGCCCAAAGATATGCATAAACACTGCAGTCGTCCTCAAGGTTACTCATACCCTTCAGTTAGAGACGAGGCTTGTTTACTTGTTTTATTTTTGGCGTGTTTGTTTTTAATATTTCTTTTGAACCACAATTAAAAATCAGTGTCATGATTTTCATAGAATTTTTATTTATCATTACTTTTGTCAATTTCAACTTATTTCACTGACAACTGATTATTTTTCCTTCTTTAATTGGAGAGTATGAATAATTTTGAGGACGACTGTAGACATGTCCCCCCACTGTTTGCTAATGGAGTCGAACGTCCACACCAGCGGCCGTCTTACCTCAGTCAGCTCGCCCACTTCTTACATTGATTTAATGGTACATGTTTGTTTTAATTAACCGGAACTTGCACATCAGTCTGGTTTGTTATAAATGTCAGAGATGTAGTTATGAAACTGCATGCTGAACAGTAATTATAACCATATTTAAGAGCCACAAATATTATTTTGACAGGGTGTGCTGATCAAAAGAGTAAATAAATGTCATGTTTCCATTCTGTTTGAAAAGAGTTTTAGGAAGCCGCAAATAATGTGATGTAAAAGAGTAAATAAATGTCATATATATATATATATATATATATATATATATATATATATATACATATATATATATATATATACACCGCATCTATTTATTTTTAATACAATCGTTCATGGTTACAGGTCTGCTCTGGAAACGTTGGTTATAATTAATGATAAGTATGTGTAATAGACAAAACAGAACTGGAATGTTATATTTGTGTTTTCTTTAGACGTGTATTATTTTACGGAAGAGGATTAGGGCCCCAGAATGTAAAACAAAAAACATCCTTTTTTCAGTAGTTTTTTTTTTTTTTTTTAATCAATTTCTGAAAAAGACAAAATTCTAAGAAAAAGTCAGAATTCTAACATTTAAAAAAAGCCCTCCCAAATTTTTTTCCCCTAATTTTCTGTAAAAAAAAAAATCATTAAAGTCATACTCTGACTTTAATCTCATAATTCTGACTTCTTCTCAGTAATTGAAAAAACTATCCCAATTTTTTTATTTTATTTTATTTTATTTTTTTAAAAAAATTATTTTAGTTACTGATCATAATTATGATTTTTACAGAAATTGAAAAAAATCTGAATTTTTCTTTTTAATGTTTTGGAGGGAAAAGTCAGAATTCTGACTTTTTTTTATTCAGAATTTTGACTTTTGCAGAAACAGAAAAAAAAATCTCCTGATTTTAAGAAAAAAAAAAAGACTTTTTTTCCCCCGGAATCTTATTTGTTTTTCTCCATCCTCTTCCGTATTATTTGTTTTCCTTTTATTTGGCAGGAAATTACAGTTACATCAGTTCCACTAGTAGCCTGTAGGGGGAGCACTGCTCTGATCTCAGTCATATCGACTTGAGAGCAGAACGACCATTTCTGTTCTTGACTCCAGCTATTTTCCTCTACTCAGGGACGTAACGAATGCAGTTTCATAACTACATCTCTGACGTTTAAAACAAACCAAACTGTTTGAAAATCGGTAAAAAACTGAGCAAGTTGTGGTTGTTTAAAAAGTACATGCAGCATTAAATCAATGTAATGAGTGGGCGAGCTGACAGTGGAAAGATGGCCGCCAGTTCGGACGTTCAAAATGCCCTCATGTCATATCTAGTGATTATATAATATCTATGGAGAATCCTGCAGCTTCTTGGAAAAGCATCAGGTTGAGAGTAAATGTGCAACATTAAATGTATAGAAACTAAAGAGCATGATGATGATGATGATGATGATGATGGGACAAAACCCAGCTGAAGCAGTTTTCTAAGCCAGTGGTAACACCGGTCTGGTTGGTTTGGTGTGTGTGTGTGCAGGAACTGTGGCGTCATCCCTCATGGCGAGTGGCTCCAGAAAGGCTGCTCCTACTGCCGCTGTGCGTACGGGATGCTGCACTGCTTCCCTCACGTCTTCCATAACGACTGCGGTAAGCCTCCTCCTGCCTCCTCCTGCCTCCCCCTGCCTCCTCCTGCCTCCTCCTGCCTCCCCTGCCTCCTCCTGCCTCCTCCTGCCTCCTCCTGCCTCCCCCTGCCTCCCCCTGCCTCCCTCCTGCCTCCCCCTGCCTCCTCCTGCCTCCCCCCTGCCTCCTCCTCCTCCTCCCCCTCCTCCTCCTGCCTCCTCCTGCCTCCCCCTGCCTCCCCCTGCCTCCCTCCTGCTTCCTCCTGCCTCCTCCTGCCTCCCCCCTGCCTCCCCCCTGCCTCCTCCTGCCTCCTCCTGCCTCCCCCTGCCTCCTCCTGCCTCCTCCTGCCTCCTCCCTGCCTCCCCCTGCCTCCCTCCTGCCTCCTCCTGCTTCCCCCTGCCTCCTCCTGCCTCCCCCTGCCTCCTCCTGCCTCCCCCTGCCTCCTCCTGCCTCCTCCTGCCTCCCCCTGCCTCCCCCTGCCTCCTCCTGCCTCCTCCTGCCTCCCCCTGCCTCCTCCTGCCTCCCCCTGCCTCCTCCTGCCTCCTCCTGCCTCCTCCTGCCTCCCCCTGCCTCCTCCTGCCTCCCCCTGCCTCCTCCTGCCTCCTCTTGCCTCCTCCTGCCTCCTCCTGCCTCCCCCTGCCTCCTCCTGCCTCCTCCTGCCTCCTCCTGCCTCCCTCCTGCCTCCTCCTGCCTCCTCCTGCCTCCTCCTTCCTCTGAGGTGAAAATCTGCTGTTTTCCAGCCTCATCCTTCCACCAGCTCAGATGTTGTCAGCTGGTTGAAGTCAGCCAGCTGTGGTCAGGGTCACTTTATTTATACAGCGAGCTGGAGGGACTGTGCATAATTTCTGAAAAAAAATCTTGGCCACTCTTGAAATAAGTTAAAAAAAAAAAAAAAAAGATCCTTTTTTATGCTTGTAATAAGCAAAAAAATTCTGCCAATAGAACAACCAAAATTTTCTTACTAAGATTTCTTGAAATAAGATGCATTGCCTTAAAACAACATCCTTTATCTCACTGAAATGTTTCTTTTTAGGTCATTTTGTCTAATTTTGAGTGCGATGAGATATTTTGACTAGAAATTAGAAAAATATACTTGGTAAGATCTGAGTTTTTGCAGTGTGATTCCTCCTTTCAGTCCCGCCTCTCGTCCCGCATTGGAAATCAGTCTCCAGCGGAGGAACCCAGACTGACTTGTAGTGTATCTCATACATGGCGATAATCAGGCTGGTGTACCAGGCTAACACACTTCATTCAGTCAACGGTATCGGATCGATATCGGGTATTGCTGATAGGCTCAGCGCAGGTATTGAATCGGACTGGATCGGTGCATCTCTAGACTTGACTCAAAAAGACTGGTGTGAATGTTCCTTTAGTGGGGATCAGGAAGATCGGCAGGTTTGCTTCAGGGCTGATAGAAATGAAGACACTGCTAAATTTAAAGGGGAAGTTCAGGATTTTTGACATAGGGCCTCATTTACAAGTGAGCCAGCGTACTGCTGATCACTGAAGACAGTTTTAACATAATTCATCTCATTATTTTAGTTCCAGGAGGTCGCCGATGCTAATGCTAGTGTGAGTCAATAGGAATCTGCTAGCCTGTCATTTAAACCAATCTTACCCACTCCACAGAACATCTGAGGCAAATCAGCAAGTCTCTCTGTCTAATGCTGTGTTAAACTAGTAAACAAGTAAAACTAGCCTTGTACGACAAATTTTGCATAACACATTGAGGAACTAGTTTCTTACCAGCTGTGGAATGATACACTTTACTTCCGGGTGGTAGTGTGACTACCTTTGTCAGTGTATTCCGGTTTATAGAGATGTGGTGACACTTAGTTTGACGAAAAAAATCGTCTTCAAAATCCGACATATCCTCATGCCATTCAGACGTGGCCGTAGTTTTGACTTAATATTTGTGTAATCAGATTCCTTCATGCATGTAGCAATAGATAATATCACTCTGCTTCCAAATACAGGAAGTAAAACTTTGTAAAGTGTTTCAGCAGCAACAATCAAAATGCAACAAAATGCAGGTTAGTTTTAGTTGGAACATTATTCTGTTAACATGGCATTTACACAGATAGTCTGAAGTTAGAAATGATTTTCCTCGGATGTTCTGTGGAGTGGATAAGATTGGTTTAAATGACAGGCTAGCAGATTCCTATTGACTCACGCTAGCATTAGCATTGGCGACCTCCTGGAACTAGAATAACGGAATGAAATATGTTGAAACCGTCTCCAGTGATAAGTAGCATGCTGTCTCACTTCAAAATGAGGCCCTATGTCAAAAATCCTGAACTCCCCCTTTAAGCTTTGACTTGTAGTTAAAGCATTTAAATTTTGACTAAGCAGAGTTGCTACATGATGAAGCTAACGCAGCGTTTGCATCGAGACCTGAACAAGATGTGATCCAGTTCAGGTTCAGTGCGTCTTTTCAGCTAAAAGAAGTTCTCGATAAGTGTCTTAAAAACCACTAACGCATGTGAAACACGTCAGCGTTCCAGACATGACGAGCAGTTAGGGCTGGGCGATATGGACCAAATATCATATCACAATATATTTATTTTAGATGGCGATATACGATATATCCCGGCATTTTTACCCTAATTTGTCTGAAAGTTTCATTTTTCATCTAACACCTGTTTTTTTAGTATTGAAACATGTTTAGCGTAAAGGTATCGCTCCACTGCAGTGATGGAACTGACAAAACACGGGTTAGAAATGTTTGTTAAATCCAAGTAATTAAAGATAATTGGCTGGTTTTTATGATTTCTTTGTAAAAGTCTTGGGGAGAATTGTCTTCCAGACAGTTTAAATAATAGGGGTGGGAAAAAATATCGATACACTTAAGTATCACGATATTTTCATATGCCGATACCATATCGATATTTTAAAATGTGGTATCGATCTATTTTATTAATGAAATCTGGCGAGATTTTGTTGTTCAAGTCAAGAAATCTTGCGGGTTTTCGTGAAATCTCGCGAGATTGGTAAAATAGTTGGTAAAAAATGTATTTATTTTACGTTGGTAAAACAGATCAGTATCGCAATTTTGAATATCTATATGACATGTGCATGTGAAAATATTGGGATATTTCAGTGTATCGATATTTTTCCCCAGCCCTAATAGTATCTATATTTGAAAACGCGGTATCAATCTATTTTTACTAATGAAATCTCTTGCGATATTATTGTTTTGTTATGAAATTTCATGATATTTCACGAACGACCGTGAGATTTCATCGTTCTGTAAAAAAACTTTTCTTGCAGTATTTTGTGAAATGTCATGAGATTTTGTAAGAAAACAATATCTCACAAGATTTCTTTAGTAAAATAGATCAATACCGTGTTTTTTAAATATCGCTATGGTATCGGCATATGAAAATATTGCAATATTTCAGTGTATCAATATTTTTTTACACCCTTATTAAATAATCAGGTGACCCCTTTGTAGTCAGTCGAGGTGCAGCCGGGTCATTACGAAAAAATAAAGCGAAAAAATTTGCACAACTAATACTGCGATATAATGATATGTGTAAATATCATATCTCTCATATGTAAATATCATATTGCGATATCATTTCTGTATATGGCACAGCCCTACGAGCAGAGATGCTGAGATGCTGATAGAACACACTGAAGGTGGACTCAGTCATGACTGTGGTCTTGTTTTACTCCTCAGATGAGTCGGAGGAGGAGGTGCGCTGGTATCGCTCATCGGCCGTCAGGACCGTTCCCACCGACCACTTCCTGTTCCTGACGCTGCTGCTTCCTCTTCTCCCCGTCCTCTAACGTCTGAGCTTCCAGACACGTCCGAGCCGAGATGAAGCAGCCGAGGAGTCATCATCAGTCATCGCTGAGCAGAATGGACACGTCTGGACTTTAGACTTTGCCGTTGGAGGACCGTGAGGTCTGGAAGCTGCAGGATCAGGACCGGATGGACTAACGGACAGCATCAGCGTATTTATTGTAATAAAGCAGCAGCAGGTCTTGGTCTCTGTGTGGCCTTGCTGTGCCAGACACGGTGAGATGTCCATGAAGGATTCTGTACAGCAGATTTTCATGAATAACGTTTTTAATCTTCAGAAACTTCATGTTTGCAGACTTTTTCTTTGTTCAGGAAAATGCAGACGTTTAAAACTTTGTGTTGTGTTTGCTCAAACTGATCTGATGTGACCCTCTGTCCTTAAATAGAAACAGCTGCATAATTTGTCTTTATTAATACTTCATTTCTGCGTGTTGTTAATGTTATTTCATCTGTTTCCTGCTTCTGAGTCTCTGACGTTACACTAACACCTCTGTTACCTGCAGTATCATGTAACATGTCAATGGACACTCAAAATCTAGTCTCCACATGTCAAAGGATACATGACATCATCATGCATCATTACATGATTTTCCTTTTTGTCTAATAAATCCTTTTTATGATTTTCAACTCATCCAGACTAGGAATCGACTGGTACAGATATTTCCCGACATTTTCTCGTCAGCCTCAGCCGATTCAGCCTGCCGATATTTGGGGCCAAAACTGCATTTGACCTCAAATTAATACAAAGAAAAACACAATGAAAAGTAATTTTACAACAGTTTTTTTATATATATAAAAAGAACAAAGCACCTCAAATGAATATATATAAAAAAGAAACGGTGGAAACATTAAACTTGAGATATATATATATATATATATAATATATATTTATATATATAGCTGCAGGATCAGCAGCTCTCTCTCTCTCGATATACCATTATATAAATATACACAGTATATACAGTATATATATAAATATATATATATACATATTTATATACAGTTTCCTCAAAATTATTCATACCCTCATTAAATAAAGAAAAAAATTCAGATGTCAGTGAAATAAGTTCAAATTGGCATAAGTAATAAAAGTTTTGACAAAATCATGTCATTTTGAATTGTGGTTCAACAAATATTACAAACAAAGAATAAAAGAAGTAAACAAGCATGATGGGGCTCCTGAGCTAAAATTTAATTGAGCAACACTGAGGCAATCACGACAATCAGGTTTTCTCTAATGTTCAAAAAGACTTCTACACCTGTTTACAGGTATTTTGACTGACTGTTCATGGGAAAGGAACTTTAACTTGTCTGGCACAGTTTTGTTTATTTTTTTTAAATATTCTTTTTAACTGCAATTCAAAAGCAATATTCAATTTTTATTAAATTGTAATTTTGTGAATTTTTATTGATTACCTTTTAAGTTTCTTGTTATTTCAATAACTACTGTGGATTTAGCATTTTCTTTAACAGGAGGGTATTAATATTTTAATTTTAAATAATTTTAATTATGCTGAGTGGGGGTATTGGC
This sequence comes from Atherinomorus stipes, assembly GCA_023101725.1. NCBI lineage: Eukaryota > Metazoa > Chordata > Actinopteri > Atheriniformes > Atherinidae > Atherinomorus > Atherinomorus stipes. Next base: position 4,107 of record JALJCO010006942.1, on the reverse strand, counting down.
CGATGGCGATACCAGAAAAAATGCAAATGTATCGGTCTAGCCTTAATCCAGACTATTGGTAATAATTTGTTTTCCGGACCCACACGTTCTTACCTCTACCAACATGGCAAAAACTCAAATCTTACCAAGTATATTTTTCTAATTTCCAATTTCCAACCATAAACAGTCAGAACGGCGGCTGCAGTGGAGTGACTGGTTAATGATACTCTTTCTGATGTCTTAATGATTCACAAATGTCCTTTAACCCGCAACATGCTGCTTTTTTTTTAAATTCTAATTTCTAGTAAAAAATATATCACACTCAAAATAAGACAAAATTACTAAAAGAGAAACATTTAAGTGAGATGTAGGAACATGTTTTAAGACAGTGCATCTTATTTCCAGAAATCTTATTCCATTTGCATAATTTGTTTGCTTATTGCAAGCAAAAACAAATTGGCCACGCTTCGAATAACAAAAAGAAAAAAAAATTCTGCCGATGGAACAAGCAAATTTTTCTTTTTTAAGATTTCTTGAAATATGATGCATCGCCTCGAAACAAGTTTTTATATCTCACTGAAATGTTCCTCTAAGTAATTTTGTCTTATTTTGAGTGTGATGAGATATTCTGACTAGAAATGAGAAAAATATACTTGCTTAGATTAGAGTTTTTGCAGTGAAGGGGGGAATGTAATGACAGGCGTTTGTTCGTCTGTTAGCAAAATAACTCAAAAAGTTCTCGGCAGATTTGGATGACAGTTTCAGGGAATTCTGATAATGATACATGGAAGAACTGATTAAATTTCTGTGCTCGCCGAGCGCTTTTCTAGTTTGTATTTGTGTCAGAACGGTGTGAGCTGTTAGGAAGAGCTCTGCCTCCTCTTCAGCACTAACCAGCTCTGTTATCTGCAGCTATTTTCTCTGCAGCTCTTATCTCCAGCGTTTATTCATGAGCTTTGATTTGATTATCTGCTGCTGTCTTATCTTAAACAAACACATCAGCTGTTGCTCTGCAGTCTGTCGACCTGCTCTCTGCTACGCCTCACAGCTCTGCTATAAACACACATCCAGACCTCCAGAGCTACCATCCTGCCAGTTTTAGAGCAGGAAACTGGTTCTGATGCAGAAATTTTAATGAGACAAAAATCTTTTAAAGGTTTCACACTTCTGCTTCACCAATTCCAACCACACTGGGATGTGAAAAATAAATTAAACCAGAATGTCCTCAATCTATATTTATTCCCAGGAGAAACAACATATCAGATGATGAAACTGAGACATTTTATCAATTTATGGAAAATCTTCTCTGATTGTGAATCTGATGCAGCAACACATCTGTAAAAAGTTGGAACAGGAGCAACAAAATGGTGGAAAAGCAACAACTGGAGGAGACTTTGACAACTAACTGGTGTAACTGGGAACAGGCCAGTAACATGGGGGAAAAAAAAAAAAAAAATATATATATATATATATATTTGTTATACTTGTATGATCCCCGAGGGGAAATTAGGGCTCTGCATGTTACCCATCTCTGTACTGTGAGTATCAGAGAGCAGTGGGCTGCTAATTAAAGCGCCCGGGGAGCAGTTGGTGGGGGGTTAAGGACCTTGCTCAGGGGTCCACAGTGGTTCACCCAGGAGTCGTGTCAGGGAATCGAAGCCGGGTCCTCCGCGCCCAAGCCCATGACGCTACCACTGGGCTATCCACTCCCTATATATCTATATATCTATCTATATATATATGTATATATTTATATATATATATATATATATATATATATATATATATATATGTTAGAGCACCTTTCCCATGAACAGTGGACCAACATACCTGTCAATGGGTGCAGAAATCTGATTGAGGCAATCACTGCAATCAGGTGTTTTCTGTGATGTTCAAAGTGTTGCTCAACAAAATTTTAGCTTCAGAGCCCCACCATGCTTGTTTACTTGTTTTATTTTTTGTGTATTTGTTTTTAATATTTCTGTTGAACCACAATTCAAAATCAGTGTCATGATTTTCATAGAATTTCTATTTGTTATTACTTTAGTCAATTTCATCTTATTTCACTGTCAGCGGCGGGTGTGAATAATTTTGAGATGACTGTATGTATGTTCTGTTAGTGTTCTTTTTAGATTGAATTGTCAATAAAGATTTGTTTAAAAAAACAACAAAAGCTTATGTGCATTCCAGTTATCTTGGAACTGGTTTTTCTGAGGTAATTTTCTGAGGAAGTGACGTCATGAACTCGTTTTTCTGAGATATGAGCTCGTAATTTGCAGAGGACCCCGAGATTGTAGATTTAAAGATGGCGGCGTCCAGTACCACTGTTGTGTTTAATAAACATCTATATCAGATATTTTCTGTTCATAAGTTTCAAGTGTAAACAGCACCGAATTGTTATTGAATTTTATGGTCTCATGGTGGTCTTTTTTTACTTTAAAGGTAGTTCAGCCAGTTCAGAAAAGTGTGATAATCTGGAGGAATTTGGGGAAATCCCATTTTAGAACCGGAGTAGAGCTGTAGCAGCTGCCTACAGTTCGTCTCCAGCCTCAGGTCCACTGGTTCAGCTAAAAGCCTGCAAGACCACACCGAGGAAACCAGAACTGTAAGGAGCAACCTAGGAAAAGGAACTTAAAAACTGCAATGAAGCCGTTGACTTCAATGTTAAATAAGCTGCGAAGACTCTCTGGCAGACGTCACGTCCAGTTTCGGCTCACAGCGCCACAGTCTGGTCAGATGCTGAAAAGCAGCGATGTTTTCTAATAACTCATCTATGCAGCTGCGCTCGTATTGGTTACAGAGATCATCATGAAAGACGTTTTGGTTGATAAAACATGGCAAAAAATGTCAAAAACGTGTCATCAGCACTTTAAAACCTTCCTTTTTGATAAGTCTTATAGTTAGGGATGGTTAGCATCCCTTAGTTAAGCTGCTATAGGTTTAGACTGTTGCGGGACCTTCATGATGCACTGGGCTTTTCCTTTCCCATGATGCACTGGGCTCTTCCTCTCCCATCATCTCTGCTTCTCCATGTAGAAACCTGTGACAGTATTGCATCATTAACTGTGTTCTCCTCTCTCAGAAGATCTGGCTGGATAACGTTGCAGTATCTGTTGCTCCTTCCCCCCCCCAGCTGTTCGCCGCCCTACCTGAGCCGGGTTCTGCCGGAGGTTGTTCCTCCCTGTTAAAGGGTGTTTTCCTTCCCACTATTGCCATCCCTCCGTGCTTGCTCAGGATGGGGGATTGGACCGGGTCAAGTCAAGATTCCATCCATGTTGGTTTCCTTAACCAGGCTATCATGAATCTGACCTGAACTTCTGTGTGTTAAGCGCCCTGAGATTGTCATGAATTGGCTCCATGCCATCTATTCTACTGGGATGCAGGTGATTACTGGAGCATTATTGTCGTCTAAAGACGCTTCTTCTCCCGACCGGGTCGTGTTTAACTCCAGAGGAGCTGCTGGCTCTGTGTGAGGGGCATTAACAGCTAAACTAGCTGCTTTTGTTCAGCATCAGGTTTAATTAAAGCAGACATAAAAGCTGAGAGATGCTGCTGAGGAGGGATGAGTGAGAGAAAGAGTGGAAGCTGATGAGCAGGGAGGAGCTTTACAGGCTTTAATCCCGCAGTAATCTGAGTGTAATCTCACCTCTGTCCTCCAGCCAGATCCAGATAACACCTTATTCACACAAGCTGAGCGACTGGACTGAGAAGCGTGGAATGGGATTAGTCTCCAGCTCGTTTCCTCCTCAGACCTGTGGAGCTTTTTATTTTACTCTGCGTGGTGAACCTGAGGAGACAGATGTTAACGTTTGTCAGGCCACAGAGAGCGAGGTAAAGGGATGGAGCGGATTTACGGAGCTGCAGCTGGAAATGGAGGCAGGAGCAGAGGAGGAGCAGCAGGAGACCAGACGAGTTTAAACGGATTAAAGATGTGAACCAGCGGAGGATGTTAAATATCCCACATCTACACTGACTTCTTCATTTCATTACATTCTTATAGTTTTACTATTTAATCTGGATTTAACTCCATAATATCCTCTAGATTGTTTTAATAATGGAATGATTTTGCAACTTCTTACTACTGGGAATAAAACATATTTATCTTCTACTGGAATAAAACATATTTAT
>JALJCO010006938.1:0-44075 GCA_023101725.1 Atherinomorus stipes | reverse complement strand
AATTGCACATATTTTGATATATATAAGTTGCAGGAATAGCCAAAAGTGTGACTTTATAGTCCAGAAAATACGCTACATCTTTTTTCCCAACCAAATGTTGTTTTCCAAATAAAACATCCGTCAGACACAAACAGAACAGCGGTCCGTCCCACTTCTTCTTCCATTCTGCATCAAAGCACCGTTCCGCAACAACCTCCAGCCACCTTTTAGTCACGGAGAAAGGTTACCTGGGTAACGTAGTTCACAAAAACCTTGGTATCATTTGATTCAGTAGCGTCTCCGCTTTCATAAGACTACAAAATCTACAAAAATAGCAGTATAAACCAATAAGTTCTGCTATTTTTACATCTTAAATGTCTCGTACTGAACCCACTAATTTTAAAAATCGTTTTTAAACATTAATAAATATTCATTTCCTGCACTAAAATACATTTTTGATCATGTTTTGTGCACATGAGGGTTTAAAACTTAGTGTAACAGTTGAAATACACAGCAGTGCTCTAATTATTGTTTAATGTGTGATGATCATGCATGTAAGTCGGGTTTAACCCTTCACCATCTGACAGGTGCAGATGAACCTTTTCTCCTCCCTGTGGTGGTCCAGATGTTCTGGCTGAGCTGGGGAAACGGCACCACCTGCTGGTGGAAGTAACCACATGCACCTCTGTCCTTCCACAGGCCAACGTTGAACATCTGACAGAAAAAATGAAGACCAGCATTCAGAGAGGACTGGTGCTCAGGTGAGAACCACATTAATCCAGATTAATCTGACACTTCATGTGCAACTTTAAACCAATCAGAGAGCTTAAACTGACGGTAACGTCCAATCAGGAGCAGCCAAAGACCAACAAGTGAGCAGAAAGTTATGTGTCTGAAAAGAAGGAAAAAAGAAAGAAAGAAGAGCTTTCTGATGCAGCTGAGTTGGTTTGTGAGGATCGTGGTTAAATAGGGTTCAAAGAGGAGGAAAATGTTCGTTAAACTCTCAGAAACTTTATTTTGTTATTTGTTAAATCCAGAATATTAAAGCTTGAAGATTTGGTTGAGTTCTGAACACTATAAATTATGTTCAAAACAAGATGTAGTTCCAACTTTGAAAATTCCTGGAATTTTGCAGCCCTGTAGGTAAACAGTAGCAGAAATAACTGGAAATGGGGAAAAAGTGGAGACATGGAAATAGTTTCTGCTGTGTTTCTTTGTTTCAACGCCTGGAAGCCGAGACTGGAGAGATGATATGCAGATGAGGAAGTGGATCGAAAGAGTTCCCAGCAGTTCCTGGAGTATGTAAAGCTTTCTGTTTTTCAAGGGTGAACCTATCTACTGTTTGCAGGAATGAGAACAGCAACGAGAACTACACCACAGACTTCATCTACCAGCTGTACTCGGAGGAAGGGAAGGGGCGTGTTCGACTGCAGGAAGAACGTTCTGGGACACATGCAGCAGGTACGAGTGGTTCCACAGAGATGACGGAAACGTTGTAAAAGGGATGAACGATAGATATCCAACGTGCCGATATTTCAAAACTCATGTGCCCGATAAACAATATCAATACCGATATTAAAGCTGAAAAATAAATGATGTAATATTCATTCCTTGTGCAAAATTAGAAAAATACCTCAACTTGTGTTTATGTAGAACAAATCAAACTTAAACTAATAATATATGTGCGTTATATCCTAGAACCACCTGGATTTTCTCTCCCTGAGAAAAAAAAAAAAAAAAAAAGCGATACCCAAAATCAGGGGATATTTGGTAGGGCTTGGAAAAATATCAATACAATTAAATATTGCGATATTTTCATATGCTGATTTCATATCGATATTTAAAAACGCGGTATCGATCTATTTCACTTACGAAATCTCGCAAGGTTTGTTCCATTCCATTATGAAATCTTGCGGTTTTCGCAAAATCTCGCGATATTTTGTAGGTAAAATAGATCAATATCGCGTTTTCAAATATCAAATAAAATTAGCATATGAAAATATACATTTCAGTGTATCAGTATTTTTTTCCCAGCCCTAATATTTGGTTATTTACACAAATGAACGTCTATAAACTCTGTTCACACAGAACATCCTAAAAGAAAATGTCTTTAGAAGTTTTTAAGTCTGTAAAAAAGACTTTTGTTTGTTTTAGACTTTAGAAACAGCGGCCTGATCGGTTAAAATAACGGTTAAGGGGAGTCAGTACAGGTAAAAAAAAACAGTTTTTTCATCACCTGGTCAATTTTGAGGTTTTGTTTTTTTTCCTCCAACAAGTTTTCTTTCAGACTTGTATAAAATAAATTTTAAAAATCAACATTTTAGGAGTTTATTTCCTGATTCTTTGTCTGATGCACCCAAATCTCCTCAAACTGCAGCTAAAGTTGGTGTTTTTAAACGGAGCGCAGCACCGTGATGCTCGTCTGAACCCGTCATGTCTGGTATCATTGGAAATGTCTCTTTTTCCTGAACGATGTCATCTCAACCAAACTTGACATTTCCAGCTCATGAATCTGATTGGATCTGATGTCTGTAAATAATGTTTTAGAACAAAAATGTGGAGAATTTTACAATCCAAAACTTTAAAGGCTGTTTTCTCAAAAAGAGTTTTTTCTCTTATTCCGGGTAAAAATCTCCACTTCAGGAGCACTTGCAGAAACCAAACTCTCAAGTTTTGCTCCTGACTATATTCTTAAAGTTTTTACAAAAAGGATTTTTTGATATCTCATTCACAGCCTGATTTATAGAACATTTCATCCCAAAAATGTGCATAAAAATGATTTTTTTTTCTGGTTGTTGACAGTAAATTCTAAGTTGTGAAATGAGATATCCAAAATCCCTCTGTAAAAACTTCTAACTTTAATATGTGAGCAAAATTAAAAAGAAACTTTGAACCTTTTCCTTAAAATGTATGCAAATTAGCACATTTTTGACTTTATAACACCTAATTTGCATATTAAAACATAACATTTCAGAAAACTTGTAATACAAAAAATGACAGCCCTGATGTGAGGAATAACGCAGGAAAGTTTCATGGTGAAACCAGTTAGTTAAATTTTTTACCCTATTTGCATGCAGCGTCTCGCCTTAAATATCGGTGGGGGGGCCGATGTCCGATACTCAGTTTTAAGGCTGATACCGATAGGGGGCCGATTACATCGTGCATCTCTAGTTGTAAAGATGCAGATTTGAGAGAAATGATCGTGATTGGTCCGACAGGGAGGAGCGCCGTCGCCGTTTGACAGGAACTTCGGGACCAAGATCTCGGCCCGGGCCATGCAGTGGCTTTCCCAGCGGCTGGTGGAGACGTTCCGGCGAGGTGAGCTGGATGTTTCCTCCCCCTGGTCCTGGTAGCAAAGCCCCCCTCCCTGCAGACTCGTGACCTTGTGAAGCAGATCTGTCATGGAGTCAAACGTTTCTCCTCTCAGAGGAAACTAAAGAACCCTCAGAAATATTTGCAGTTTAATGAAGTGAGTAAGCGATGATGAAGTTGAAACTCCTCTTTGTTTTTTATGTCTCGTTTCTCTGACACATGGATGACTAAGATGAAGGTAAAGCCCCCCCGTTTGTCTCCCCTGCTGGCTCCATGACCATCTCCATGTTTATCTGTAGCTCCATGTCTCCGTGTGTCATGTTGTCTCACGGTTAGCTGCAGCCGGCATGCAGAACGCTTCCCAGCCTGTCTGGAAACGTCCGAGCATGGACGGCCGGGACGGAACGTCTCCGTCTCCGCTTCGCTCCACGTTTCCATGTCTGGCTTTTACGCTTTGGGTTGCTCCAGTTTGCTTTTAGTTCTGATTTCTGTTGCACCTCCTCCTCATGTCTAGATCTTCATTAGTTTTATGGTCAGAACCCACATTTCTGTCTGATTGTTCTCCTTCAACTCCAGAAACGTTGGGACTTTGTGAATAAAATATAACTAAGAACAGATTTCCAAATGTCATCCACAGATTTTATTCCCAGCAGAACATAAGCAACATATTTTATTCCAAGTAGAACATGGACAACAATAATGTTCCAAGTAGAACATTATTTATTCCCAGTAGAACATAAACGACATATTTTATTCCCAGTAGAACATAAATGACATATTTTATTCCCAGTAGAACATGAACAACATATTTTATTCCAAGTAGAACATTATTTATTTGCAGTAGAACATAAACGACATATTCTATTCCCAGTAGAACATGAACAACATGTTTTATTCCCAGTAGAACATGAACAACATATTTTATTCCCAGTAGAACATGAAAAACATATTTTATTCCCAGTAGAACATGAAAAACATATTTTGTTCCAAGTAGAACATGAAAAACATATTCATATTTTATTCCCAGTAGAACATAAATGACATATTTTATTCCCAGTAGAACATGAACAACATATTTTATTCCCAGTAGAACATAAATGACATATTTTATTCCCAGTAGAACATCTTTAATTCCCAGTAGAACATTATTTATTCCCAGTAGAACATCTTTAATTCCCAGTAGAACATTATTTATTCCCAGTAGAACATAAACAGCATGTTTTATTCCCAGTAGAACATCTTTAATTCCCAGTAGAACATTTATTCCCAGTAGAACATCTTTAATTCCCAGTAGAACATTATTTATTCCCAGTAGAACATAAACGACATATTTTATTCCCAGTAGAACATCTTTAATTCCCAGTAGAACATTATTTATTCCCAGTAGAACATCTTTAATTCCCAGTAGAACATTATTTATTCCCAGTAGAACATAAACAACATGTTTTATTCCCAGTAGAACATGAACAACATATTTTATTCCCAGTAGAACATGAAAAACATATTTTATTCCCAGTAGAACATGAAAAACATATTTTGTTCCAAGTAGAACATTATTTATTCCCAGTAGAACATGAACAACATATTTTATTTATTCCCAGTAGAACATCTTTAATTCCCAGTAGAACATTATTTATTCCCAGTAGAACATAAACAACATTATTTATTCCCAGTAGAACATCTTTAATTCCCAGTAGAACATTATTTATTCCCAGTAGAACATAAACAGCATATTTTATTCCCAGTAGAGCATCTTCAATTCCCAGTTTAACATAAATGGCGTTCTTTATTTCCAGTATTTAATGTTCTGCTGGGAGAACATATGAGAACTTTATGTTACTTATGTTCTACTGCATAAAACATTTTCACGTTCTCCTGAGGATTAAATCTGTGGATAGCATCCTGGTTCTCGTCCTCGTGGTCCCAGCTGCTCCGGAGTCGGAACGCCGTCCCGGCCGCGTCTCTGATTTTCGTCCCGTTTCAGGACGAGTCTTCGCCAACACGGAGGACTCCTGCTGCCTGCTGGGGATGCGAGCCCGAGCTCTGGTCTTCCAGCCCGTCGTGCAGCTCAAAGAGGAAACCGACTTCATGTAAGCCGCGCGCCGTCTTTCACTGGTCTCTGAGCTCCGGTTTTTACTGGTTTAACTGGTTTTACTGGTCCGTTTGCAGACACCGCATCCCCAAAGAGCAGTGGTGGCTGAAGCTGCGTCCTCTCATGAAGATCCTGGCCAAGTACAAGACCAGCTACGACGTGTCCGACTCGGGCCAGATGGAGCACGTCATCCACACCCGGCCCAAGGAGTCGGACGCCTCGGTGGCCATGTGAAGCCCCGCCCCCGCGTGACGTCTTCGTGTCCTGTCCCCCTGCCCCGGTACTCCTGTCCCCCGTGGACCTGATGTCTAGTGTTAGCGTTTTTAAATTGCACTTTTCTCTGTCTCACGTCGCTAGAGAGGCTCTGATGTCAGAGCTGCACACGGACAGAATAGCGAGATCTGGGTGTGAGGTTCGGCGTATTTATGCGGTTCCTCTGCTGTGCTTCACACTGAAAACTAGTATTTATCTTTTTAACATGGTTTAGTTGCTTGTAAACTCGGAAATGATGATAATAACTGTGCTGTAGGCACCGATGCACCAACAGCTTAGATGTGCCAGACCAGATCCCCCATCAATAAAACCAGACTTCACCTGTGGACTCTGCTGTCCTGCACTCTCACCGCCTCTTTATTTTGTGGGACATGAGAATAAATAAACATGCTGTTTGTTTTCCATCCTGTCACAAACACAAACAAGCGGCCTGTAAACATCCTCCTTTCCTGGACATGTTTGACATTTAAACATGAAACGTGAAACCTCAGCAGGACACGCTGGGATTACAGTTACTTTACTACTATACTACACTTCATTACTATTAGTTTTATTACTATATTACACTGAATTTTATTACTTTAATATTTTACACCTACTTTATAACTATAATACAAGAACTTTTACTATGTTAGTTAATTTATTACTATATTAGTTACTTAATATATTACACCCACTTTATTACTATATTATAGTTAATTTTATATTACTGTTCATTTTAATACTATGTTAGTTAATATATTGCATCTACTTTATTACTATGCTACAGTTAATTTATTATAAGTTACTTAATATATTACACCTACTTTATTACTATATTACAGAAACCTTTTCTATATTAGTTAATTTTATATTACTGTTAATTTTAATACTGTTAGTTACTTAACATATTACACCTACTTTATTACTATAGTACACCTACTTTGTTGCTACAGTAATTTATTACTATATAAGTTAATATATTACACCTACTTCATTACTATAGTACAGTTAATTTATTGTTACTTAATATATTACACCTACTTCATTACTATAGTACACCTATTTATTGCTATACTACAGTTAATTTATTACTATATTAGTTAATATATTACACCTACTTTATTACTATATTACAGTTAATTTTATTACTGTTAATATATTACACCTACTTTGTCAATATATTACAGGAACTTTTACTATATTATAGTCAATTTTATATTACTGCCAATTTTAATAGTTAGTTTAATATATTACACCTACTTTATAACTATACTACAGTTAATTTATAACTATATAAGTTACTTAACATACACCTACTTTATTGCTTTAGTACAATTAATTTATTACTATATAAGTTACTTAATATATTACACCTACTTTATTACTATATTACAGAAACTTTTAATATATTATAGTTAATTTTATATTACTGTTAATTTTAATACTGTGTTAGTTACTTAACATATTACACCTACTTTATTACTATAGTACAGTTAATGTATTTGTTAATATATTACACCTACTTAATTACTGTAGTACACCCACTTTATCGCTATACTACAGTTAATTTATTTCTATATAAGTTGAATAAGCTGAATCAGATGGAGGACGTGACGCCGTCAGTAAATAAATCTAAACATGAAGATTCCAGAGATGTGTGAGATGATGATGATGATGATGATGATGATGTCAGTCATCCAGCAGATGGCAGCAGAGCACCGCCACCACCACGCCGTCCCCGGTTCACCGAGTCCACGGTGACACGGATTCCCTCCTGCGTCTGTCCACTTCTTCTTCTTCTTCTCTCAGAACTGCAGTAGATTAACGTGCACCAGCACGTGCGTGCGTGCAGCCATAATCAGGAATTAATCATCATTTGAAAGAAAACGTGAATTTCCCCCGGGTGCATTAATTGTGTGTACATGTAATTGGGCTTTTGGTGTCTAAACGGAGCTTTTTTCTGCTCTAACGCAGTAATTACATCCATGCTCGCACGTTTGGAGCCTCGCGCGGCGGCTGAGATGGAATCTGCAGAAAAAGCTTCCTGAATCACCTTCACTCCCCCAGACACACAAATCTCAGCAAGTACGGTTTTCTGCTTTCTGGTCAAAATATCTCATCACACTCAAAATAAGACAAAATTACCTAAAGAGAAACATTTCAGTGAGATATGACCACTTGTTTTAAGACAAATGCATCTTATTTCAAGAAATCTGATGTTCTATTGGAAATTTTTGTTGCTTATTACAAACAAACAAACAAAAACTTGGCCATCTTGGTATGAGATGCACTTGTCTTAAAATAAGATCTTATATTTCACTGAAATGTTTGTCTTTAAGTAATTTTGTCTTATTTTGAGTGTGATGAGAATTCAGGGTTCCCACACGTCCTGGAAAACCTGGATAATGATTAAACATTTTCCCAGTCATGGAAGACACATGGAAAATGATGAAAGAGTAAAATGTCCTGGAAAATATTTTTCCTGTCTGCTTTGTCTCTCTTTCGTTTCCACTTCATCTCCGCTTCGTCTCCGCTTTGTTTCTCTTTCGTCTCTGCTACGTCTCTGCTACGTCTCTGCTTCGTCTCTGCTACGTCTCTGCTACGTCTCTGCTTCGTCTCTGCTACGTCTCTGCTTCGTCTCCGCTTTGTTTCTCTTTCGTCTCTGCTACGTCTCTGCTACGTCTCTGCTTCGTCTCTGCTACGTCTCTGCTACGTCTCTGCTACGTCTCTGCTACGTCTCTGCTACGTCTCTGCTACGTCTCTGCTACGTCTCTGCTACGTCTCTGCTACGTCTCTGCTACGTCTCTGCTACGTCTCTGCTACGTCTCTGCTACGTCTCTGCTTCGTCTCTGCTACGTCTCTGCTACGTCTCCGCTTCGTCTCTGCTACGTCTCTGCTACGTCTCTGCTTCGTCTCTGCTTCATCTCTGCTTTGTCTCCACTTCATCGCCGCTTCATTTCTGATTTGTCTCCACTACGTCTCCGCTTCCTCTCCGCTTTGTCTCCGCTTAGTCTCCGCTTCATCTCTGCTCCATCTCTGCTTCGTCGCCGCTTCGTCTCTGCTTCGTCTCCGCTTCGTCTCCACTATGTCTCTGCTTCGTCTCTGCTTTGTCTCCACTTTATCGCCGCTTCATCTCTGCTCCATCTCTGCTTCGTCTCTGCTTTGTCTCCCTTTCGTCTCCGCTTCGTCTCCGCTTCGTCTCTGCTTCGTCGCCGCTTCGTCGCCGCTTCATCTCTGCTTCGTCTCCGCTTCATCTCTGCTTCGTCTCTGCTTCGTCTCCGCTTCGTCTCCACTATGTCTCTGCTTCGTCTCTGCTTTGTCTCCACTTTATCGCCGCTTCGTCTCTGCTTTGTCTCCACTTTATCGCCGCTTCGTCTCTGCTTCGTCTCCGCTTCGTCTCCACTATGTCTCTGCTTTGTCTCTGCTTTGTCTCCACTTTATCGCCGCTTCATCTCTGCTTCGTCTCCGCTTCGTCTCCACTATGTCTCTGCTTTGTCTCTGCTTTGTCTCCACTTTATCGCCGCTTCATCTCTGCTTCGTCTCCGCTTCGTCTCTGCTACGTCTCCGCTTCCTCTCTGCTTCGTCTCCGCTTCATCTCTGCTACGTCTCCGCTTCCTCTCTGCTTCGTCTCCGCTTCGTCTCTGCTACGTCTCCGCTTCCTCTCCGCTTCGTCTCCGCTTCGTCTCTGCTTTGTCTCCCTTTCGTCTCCGCTTCGTCTCTGCTTCGTCTCTGCTTTGTCTCCCTTTCGTCTCTGCTTCGTCTCCGCTTCGTCTCTGCTTCGTCTCTGCTTTGTCTCCCTTTCGTCTCCGCTTCGTCTCTGCTTCGTCTCTGCTTCGTCTCTGCTTTGTCTCCCTTTCGTCTCCGCTTCGTCTCTGCTTCGTCTCTGCTTTGTCTCCCTTTCGTCTCCGCTTCGTCTCCGCTTCGTCTCTGCTTCGTCTCTGCTTTGTCTCCCTTTCGTCTCCGCTTCGTCTCTGCTTCGTCTCTGCTTTGTCTCCCTTTCGTCTCCGCTTCGTCTCTGCTTAGTCTCCACTTTATCGCTGCTTCATCACTGTACAAAATATATAAGCTACAACTGTAGAACACGTCTCCAAAAACGTGGTGGAATTTATTAGTCTATGTTGTGATAACTTGACTGGATGCTATCGCCACTGGAAAATGTCCTGGAAAAGTCCTGGAAAATAATATATTTTGAGTAGAAATTAGAAAAACATTTTTGTTAAGATTTGAGTTTTTGCAGTGCAGCCCAGGAATAATGACGATAACCCACCTGAAGAGGAGCATTTCATTCAGGAGGAAGCTGCTTTCTCTGGGCTGTAATTTCCTGAAACCTGCGTTTCAGTTTCACGACGTCGGCTGCTTCTCTCTGAGCATGAAAGTAGAAAATCCAATAATCCGGGTTGATTTAAGGATGCGGGGGGGTCATGTGCACACGGGTAATCAATACTAATTAGCATTTCATTTCTTTTCTTCTGCGATCACACGTGAAGCTGATCTCGCTGGACTGATTAAAGGTTGCAAATGAAGGGTCTTCACCTCCTGCTCCTCATCACAGCCCCGCTCCCGCTCGCTAACTTTGTCTTCATTTAATTCTCCGTCGTCTTCACACAAGGCCCCAATTACCAGCCGGCAGTGAATCTCCAACATCGCTGCTGCACGTTGACCTTTTCAGATTAAAGGAGCGTTCTTTTCTCTCATGGACTCGTCTGCTCTCTGAATTCACTCCTGATGAAGCTTCTGCTGCAAAAGTAGCAGCCGGGAATCCGGACCGGCTGGGAATACAAACAGCTTGTTTCTTAAATATGACACGAATATTTACGGAAATGAAAATGAAAGATGAAGGAGCGCCGCTGAAGGATGGAAAAGGTAGAGATGTTTGATGGAAGCAACAGCTTCACCGTCAGCGGCTGAAAAAGTCACTTTGCTGCCGGATGAAGAGGCGCGAGCAACACGAGCTGTTCCAGACATCAGATGAAGGTTTAAACCTCCTCATCACCAGACCTGGTCCTCGGTCCGCTGTCCTAAACCACAGACCTGAAATAAACTAAGTACCTCTGCACAACTAGAGGGCTCTATGTACAATCCTGGTCTGTACAGGAAGCTGAGATTACTACAGAAGTATCAGAATAAAGATGTGTGTTCCTGTTTCAGAGTAAATGCAACTGGAACACAGTAGACCATAGAAATGTACCTCCTCCTATAAGAAAACCATGCTTACGCAGAGAATATACAGTAAGCCCAGTTCACCTGGGAATGAGTAAAGTATTTATACTGTAGGAGTAAGTAGTCCTAGAAATTAGTAAAGTAAACCTAGGAAAGAGTAAAGTAATCCTAGGAAAGAGTAAAGTAATCCTAAGAAGCACAACATGTTGACGCTAACATGTTGCGATGCTACACGTTGCTACACTGAATGCATGAATGAATGAAAGCCCCCAGAGATCCTTCACTCTTGATGCATTCATGAATTCATTCATAAATTTATGAATTCATTTATTCATTCATGTGTTCATTCATTCATTAATTCATGCAATTATGCATGCATTCATTCATGCATTCCTGCAATCATGAATCCATCCATCCATCCATCCATTTATGCATTCATGAGTTTATTCATTCATGCATTCATTCATTCATTCATTCATTCATTCATTCATTTTATTCATTAATTTATGAATTCATTCATTCATTCATGCGTTCATTCATTCATTAATTCATGCAATCATTCATTCATGCATTCATGCCATGCAAGTATAAATCCAGCTTTAATCTGCCACAGCGCTCATGAACATGCAGCATCTGCTGTTCAGAGGAATAATATTAACTTCTGCACGGCCGTCTGCGTTCTGAGCCGCCAAGAGCGCGCAAACCGTTTACATCCTCTCCTCCCTTCGTGGCTGCAGGAGGTGCAGGAGAGGAAGGAGAACAGGCTGCAGGTTCTTCCTCCCTGCAGGTCTCAGTGTGATGGACTGCCAACATGCCCTTGAGCAGGGCAGCGTAGACGCTGGTCAGCAGCAGCCAGTGACACTAATCAAAAACCACTTTACTGATAAGAACTGCAGGTGGTCTAAGAACTGCAGGTCGTCTGCTGGTATCAACCGTACCGATGAAGAGCTGCAGGTCACTCTAACCCCCCCCCCCCGTGTCTGAGAGAGCAGGATGGGACCGGGATGGGATGGGAGAGGGGGGATGGTGGACGGACATGAAGCAAGAAGTCAAACACCTACCTGAACACACACATGTGGATCGAAGATCGACTCATGAAAGATGCAGATATACAGATGCAGCCGTGGTGACCGAGGACCAGCCATCAGGACCCGGGGGGCCTAGAGACCGCCCTAGTGGGCGTGTAATGTAGTGGGAATGTGGTGTAGTGGGTGTGTAATGTTGTGGGAATGTGGTGTAGTGGGTGTGTAATGTTGTGGGAATGTGGTGTACTGACATCAACCTGAAGTGTCTGTCTTGCGGGCTGCACATAGACATTTCTACAATTTGGGGGCTCCGTCCTGCCAAAGCCAGATTTGAAGACTGCTTACGTCACAGCGATGCGACCAAAGGTGTTCAGACGAAGTCTGTAATAAGGGATGAGTCTGGAGGAGGTCTGGGACTGTATCCGGGACGGGTCTGGAGGAGGCCCGGAGGAGGTCTGGGACTGTTTCTGGGTCTGGAGGAGGTCTGGGACTGTGTCCGGGTCTGGAGGAGGTCTGGGACTGTATCCGGGACGGGTCTGGAGGAGGCCCCGAGGAGGTCTGAGACTGTATCCGGGACGGGTCTGGAGGAGGCCCCGAGGAGGTCTGAGACTGTATCCGGGACGGGTCTGGAGGAGGCCCGGAGGAGGTCTGGGACTGTATCCGGGTCTGGAGGAGGTCTGGGACTGTATCCGGGTCTGGTACCAGCGCTGACGGTGCTGCAGATCCGCAGGACTCCCGTGTCCCTCTGCAGACCTTCATCGCTCCGACATACATAATTCAGCGTAATATTTTCCATTTGCAGATGTAAATATTCATGAGCGATAAAAGCTCCGGGCGAACTTTCCCAAACTTGGCGACTGCGTCTGAACCGTCTTCCTGCTCTGTGTGTTTGGCTGGAGCTGTTTTTGTCACTTCTTCTTCTAACAAGATAAATACGGCGGCGTGGCGCACCCGCGCGTCGTGTTACACCACAAATGAAATAATGAATTCACAGTTTGACACAAAAGGCAGATGAAGGCGTATTTGAACATTCAAAAGGAGCGAAGGGAGGAAGAGGGAGACAACATTCCCAAAATTAATTTTCCTCCTCCAGGGTTCATGCATATTTAATGGCGAGCGTTTGAATATCGGGGGGTAACAGTAGCGCACGAAGAGGCCGGGCTGGGGAGGGAATACACACCACCGCCATCGTTGTCATGAGCAACAACTCTGAAGAGACAAAACAAAACAGCCAGAAACGCTGCGACGAAGGAGACGAGGAGGATGCAGGGGTTACAGATGGGGGGGGGGTGACGGCCCGTCTTTGTTTGGGGTTGGAGGGGGAGTCGAAGCAGGGAACCGTGTGATGCGGCTGCTGACGACTGAGTGACAGGAATTTGACGAGCCCTGTGGACGATGTCCCAGGAGCCCCCCCCCTTTCACCCCCCATCCCCACCTTTCACTGAGAAACACATCATAGAATCAGCACATGCAAGCAAGTGTGCAGAGCAAGTGTCATCTCATACATGAGCAGGTTGTCATGCAGACACAACTTCTGCTGCTGCCTGACGGGGCGGATGGAGACAAGTTTGACTGGAGGCCAGGCAGGAGGACAGGAGGACAGGCTGGGAAGCGTGAGACAGAGACGTTAAAGACATCGACATGTCAAAAAAATCAGCTGGAACGCTGCGGAAAAGGAAATAAAATCAGATTATAATCATTTCTGAATCCCATTTACAAAACACGTCTGTTAGAGGTAGTTCCAGGGTGATGTTTTCCATCGTGTAGTAACACAACTGTAAAAAGTAGTTCCAGGGTGATGTTTACCATCGTGTAGTAACACAACTGTAAAAAGTAGTTCCAGGGTGATGTTTACCATCGTGTAGTAACACAACTGTAAAAAGTATTTCCAGGGTGATGTTTACCATCGTGTAGTAACACAACTGTAAAAAGTAGTTCCAGGGTGATGTTTACTATCGTGTAGTAACACAACTGTAAAAAGTAGTTCCAGGGTGATGTTTACCATCGTGTAGTAACACATCTGTAAAAAGTAGTTCCAGGGTGACGTTAACCATCGTGTAGTAACACATCTGCAAAAAGTAGTTCCTGGGTGACGTTTAACATCGTGTAGTAACACGTCTATAAAAAGTAGTTCCAGGGTGATGTTTACCATCGTGTAGTTACACGTCTATAAAAAGTAGTTCCAGGGTGATTTTTACCATCATGTAGTAACACGCCTATTAAAAGTAGTTCCAGGGTGATGTTTACCATCGTGTAGTAACATGTCTGTAAAAAGTAGTTCCAGGGTGATGTTTACCATCGTGTAGTAACATGTCTGTAAAAAGTAGTTCCAGGGTGATGTTTACCATCGTGTAGTAACATGTCTGTAAAAAGTAGTTCCAAGTTATGTTGGGGTGTCTGGCGTGGCTGTCGGGGTGTGGGGTTGTGTCCATATCGTTCAGCTCTAGTGTGTGGAGGTGGGGGGTTGCGGGGTGGCCGGGTCTTTTCCACGCCGGGTGCCTGTCCCGCCCGGCCGCTGTGTCGGTTGGGGCTGGCCTGCGCTGGTGGTCTAGTGCGGGTTGGTCTCGCGTGGTCCGGGGGCTGGGGGGGCGGTGGACTTGTGGCGTGGGGGGGGGGCTGGTGGCCCCGTGGCCCCCGTCCTTGGTATGTGTGGGTGGGTGTGTGACTGGAGGGGGGCGTGAATGCAGTTGTGTGTGTGTGGCTGCCTGTGGGGGTGTGTGGAGATGGGTGGGTGGGTGGGGGTGCATGGATGATGGGTGTTTGGGTGCGGGGGTGGTGGTGCATTGGTGGGGTTTGTGTGTGTCGGGTTGGGGGGGGGGGGGGGGAGGAAAGGGGAAACAAAAAAAAAAAAAAATAGCAGCTCTGCGTGCCTCTTGGGGGGTTTGCGAGGCCTGGGGATGTTGGGCCGGTGACTCTGGCCCCTCCGCCGACCCTTTCCGCTCCCGTCCCTTTTCCCCCCTCCCTGGCCTGCCGTGGTCGAGCGCCCCAGGGGCCGAGGCTGGCCCCTCTGTGGTGAACGCCGGACGCCGGGCCGTGGGGGCGGCCATGCCTGCCCCTTCTGCCCTGGGGGGATCCCGGAGGCAGGGGTACCTAATGCCGGTAACGGCTCTCCTTCCAGGGGGAATTCATACCCCCTGGTCTCCTTGCCCAAGACCCCCCCCCTGCTCTACCTCACACACACACACGTAGGGTTTTGGGGAGGGTGCGTGTCAAGCGGGCGTGGTGAGGGAGGGCACCAAAGTGCCTTTGCTTGCCACGTCTAGAGGCAGCCTGCTCCCCCAGTTTTAACCACACTTAGACACCTAAACACATAAAATAACAACAGCTCACAACCACTTCTGAGGGGCGGGCCATATAGTGTGTGGAGGGAGGGAGGGGCCGGTTGGGGGGTCATGCCCCCTACGCGACCCCACTCCCGGCATGACTTGGCACTGCCCCTTAGTTTTAACTGCAAACAACACACATCTTACACACACAGTCATGAGCGGGGGGGGGGGGGGGCAGGGTCCTTTCATACCCCGGTCTCCTGGGCGCTACTGGGGGGAGGGGGGGACAGTGGCTACTTCACGCGCCAGTGGTTAAGGCTGGCTGCATTGCGGGGGATCTGCTGGCCTGGGGGATGCCTGGCCTGCTGCGTCCGGGGGTGGGGGATGGGGTGGTGGTGGGGGGGGGACGTGTTGGGGGCTTGGAGCTCGCGGCTCCTTCCCGGCCCGAGCTACCACTCAGGAGGCACGAGGGCATGGGCAAGAGAGAGGTGGGTAGGTGAGAATAATGAATGAGAGTGTGAAAGAGGAAATGTGGGAGGGAGGAACTTGGGCTGGAAGAGGGGAGGAGATGTGGGTAAGTGGTTGGAGGAAAGGGGGATGGAGGAAGGAGTGGCATGCTCGTGAGTGTCTATTAGGGATGGTCATGAGGGGCTGAAGGAAGGAAGGGCGGGAGTGTGATAGGTCAGAGGGATGGGCGGGGCTGGACATGTAAGGGGGGACTGTATGGGGTATTGGGGGTATAGGGAGGTGGGGGCGTATGTGTGGGGGGGTGGGGAGGGGGTTGGTGCAGTTATGTGGGGGAGTGCATGTGTGTGTTAGAGGGTATGAGGAGGTGGGGGTAGGTGTAGACGGCAGAGGGAGGAGAGTGTTGGGGGTGGAGAGAGGGAGTGAGTGTGGGTATGTAAGGTCAGAGAGCGGAGTGGGTGGGTGTATGCGTGTGTGGGGGGGGTACACGGAGGTGTTGGGTAGGGCTGGGCGGTGTGGGCGGAGGTTCGTATCTCGGTATTCGTGCCGGGCATCTTGGTGTCGGTGTGGTGCGGTGTGGCTGCGGGTTGGTTGGGGGCCGGGCGCTTTGGTGGGGGGTGCGGTTTTGTTTGTGGCTTCCGGGGCTTTTTGTGCGGGGCGGGCGCAGGGGGATCTGTATCCTGTATGTGGTTGCTCTTGCGGTATTGATGTCTTGGGTGCCTGTGTCTCGATGTGGGGGCGGTGACGGTATATCTTTCAGCCCTAGTGTTGGGGTAGGTGTGTGGGGAGTGTGTGTGCGAGCGTGGTAGGGGGTGGTAGAGGTGGTGGCGCCCTGGTGTCAGGTGTATGGGGCAGGGACTTTGGGGTGGGGGCTGGCCTGCCCTGGGGGGGCGTCGTCTGGGGGGTCCGGTCCTTCTGGGTTTCGGTTGGGCCGCCCGGGTCCGGGGGGGGGGGGGGGGGTGGCTGCTCCTGGGCGCTTGGGCCCTGGGCCCGCCGCTGTCTCCGCTCCGGGGGACGCCCGGCGCCCGGTGGGGTCGGCAGCTGCTGGTCTTGGTCCGCTGGGGCCTGGGCCTCCAGACTGCAGGGGGCTCCGGCTGGGGCCGCCTTTTGCCGCCCTTCGGGGGGATGCATGTCCGCTCTTTGGGGGGGGGTAGCTGGGATCTGGACCTCTGGGTGGCTGCTGGGGGCCTGGGTCGTGAGCCTTGCGGGCTTCCTCCTTCTTGCGGAGACGAGGCTGCATCTGCATGACTGTATCACCATGGAGCACCCTTTATTATGCATGTTGACACTGTGACACTACTTCCCATTGCGATGACTAGGTTGTACCTCTTCTCTACTTCCCATTGCGCTGACTAGGTTGTACCTCTTCTCTGCGTAGTTCTGCGTGTGTTTGTGTGTGTGTTGTATGATCTGAGGATATTTAAGCCACCTGCAGGTCCTCCTGTAGGGGATTGCTTGTTTTGTTTTCCAACAGAGACCTTGGTTGTTTAGGGATCGCGGTACAGATGTACCAGTGAACTGTGTAAGTGGATTCATGTTTTCTCTCCTCTCTCTCTTCCTCTTCCTTACTCCTTTCTCTCTGTTTCACTTTCTATCATTACCTCTGTTAACTTTCATTTCTCCCTTGTCAGGCCCAGCAGTATGAAATAGAATGGTGTAATAGACAAATGTTTAAATAAAGAAATAAAATGAATAAACATGATATCAAGTGGAGCCTTATATTCATAAAGCTCCGCTTGATAAAGCAAAACTGTTCAACAGAATAAAGCAATCAGATTTCCATTCTGCTTGCTTCGATGCTGGACAGGACAAGTAAAAAAAAAAAAAAAAAAAAAAGTAGTTCCAGGGTGATGTTTACCGTCGTGTAGTAACACGTCTATAAAAAGTAGTTCCAGGGTGATGTTTACTGTCGTGTAGTAACACGTCTGTAAAAAGTATATCCAGGGTGATGTTTACTGTCGTGTAGTAACACGTCTGTAAAAAGTAGTTCCAGGGAGTGATGTTTACCATTGTGTAGTAACACGTCTGTAAAAAAGTAGTTCCAGGGTGATGTTTACCATCGTGTAGTAACACGTCTATAAAAAGTAGTTCAGGGTGATTTTTACCATCGTGTAGTAACACGTCTGTAAAAAGTATATCCAGGGTGATGTTTACTGTCGTGTAGTACCACTGTAAAAAGTAGTTCCAGGGTGATGTTTTCCATAGTGTAGTAACACAACTGTAAAAAGTAGTTCCAGGGTGATATTTACCATCGTGTAGTAACACAACTGTAAAAAGTATTTCCAGGGTGATGTTTACCATCGTGTAGTAACACAACTGTAAAAAGTAGTTCCAGGGTGATGTTTACTATCGTGTAGTAACACAACTGTAAAAGTAGTTCCAGGGGTGATGTTTACCATCGTGTAGTAACACGTCTGTAAAAAGTAGTTCCAGGGTGATTTTTACCATCGTGTAGTAACACAACTGTAAAAAGTATATCCAGGGTGATGTTTACTGTCGTGTAGTAACACGTCTGTAAAAAGTAGTTCCAGGGTGATGTTTACCATTGTGTAGTAACACGTCTGTAAAAAGTAGTTCCAGGGTGATGTTTACCATCGTGTAGTAACACGTCTATAAAAAGTAGTTCCAGGGTGATTTTTACCATCGTGTAGTAACACGTCTGTAAAAAGTAGTTCCAGGGTGATCTTTACCATCGTGTAGTAACACGTCTATAAAAAGTAGTTCCAGGGTGATCTTTACCATCGTGTAGTAACAGGTCTATAAAAAGTAGTTCCAGGGTGATGATTACCATCGTGTAGTGACACGTCTATAAAAAGTAGTTCCAGGGTGCTGTTTACCATTGTGTAGTAACACGTCTATAAAAAGTAGTTCCAGGGTGATGTTTACCATCGTGTAGTAACACGTCTATAAAAAGTAGTTCCAGAGTGATTTTTACCATCGTGTATTAACACGTCTGTAAAAAGTAGTTCCAGGTTCCGTTTTTAAATGAACTTTGGTCCAGTAAATGGATGGTGGTGGTTCTGGTTCAGGGTCTCATACGGCTTCTTCTCTGCATGATGGAGCTTTAATCTGCATTTGTGGGTTTCAGGGTGAACTGTGTTCACAGACGGACATTTCTGGAATCTTCATCAGTGGTTTCTGGTAGAGGATCAGCAGCATCCAGCCTGGTCCCCTGCACACAGAGATTCCTCCTGATTCTCTCCATCGTCTGATCTTCTACACTGTAGATGGAGGATCTTCAACGTCTGAGGAACATTTTTCTGAACTTGTTCCACAACTTTTAGAGCCAGTTTGTCTCAGATTGAACCTCTGTCCATCTTTCCATCTGAGACCCCCCCCCCCCCCCCCCTTCACAAGCACACACCTGCGGCTCCATCCTTGTTTGCCTAATATCCTGCAGGGTTGACAGTGTTACTGGTGCTATTCTTCCATATTCAGTCCACATGGAGATAAAAATGAGGCGTCATGCATGAATTTTAATCACTGCGTCTCTGCATGCGCGCTCACAATCGGTCTGAAATCACGGAGGAAAGTGAGAGGAGGTCTTTCTGCTGGGCAGCAGGAGCAGGACGATGAGGCGTTATCAGAGAGGAAGCTCCTGCAAGAAGCAGCTGAAGGTGTTGGTCTGAATAAGCTCGCCTGATTAACCCCCCCCCCCCCAAAACCCCGCCACGCTGAGCTCTCTGACAGCTCAGGGATCCTGCTTTGTTTTATTTCCAACCAGCTAAATTGAGTCGTAAAGACCTGTAAGAAGAGCGGGTCGGGTTCTGTTTTCCTGCCCCCCCCCCGGAGTCCCAGGTGGGCCGTTTGTCGACCCAATTAAAAGCTGTGACACGCTAACAGGGCAGGAGGGTGTTTACGGGGCGGTTACCTGCAGCAGCTGCAGTCCTGAGACCGATGCAGGTAAATGTTCACCTGATCCACGGTGGCGGTGCGGGTTGGACAGATCCTCCCCGGCCGGGGAGGACGTGTGAATGAATGAACGACAAAAATCATTTCGAGAATTGTACGAGAAAAAAAATAAACAGAAAAAAATAAATGAAAATGTAGAATCAGACATTTTTTAAAATAATCTGGCAGAAGTGAAAACGTGTCAGGCTCCACCTCTTTGCCTCATTAAGTCATTAATACTAATAGTTAAATGTAACTCAACCTACACACACCGGCCACTTTATTAGGTACACCTGTCCAACTGCTCGTTAACACAAATTTCTAATCAGCCAATCACATGGCAGCAGATCGATGCATGTAGACGATCTGCTGCAGTTCAAACCAGCATCAGAATGAGGAAGAACGGGGATTTACGTGACTTTGAACGTGGCATGGTTGTTGGTCTGAGTATTTCAGAAACTGCTGATCTACTGGGATTTTCCTGCACAACCATCTCTAGGGTTTACAGAGAATGGTCCCAAAAAGAGAAAATATCCAGTGAGCCGGGGGGGGGGCGGCATCAGTCTTCCCTGAAGCAGCTTTGCTTCTGCAGGAAACCGGACCACAAACAGCCGGTGGAAGTTAAATGATCCCGTTAATGTGCAGGAAATGTGTGTATGACAAAAATGTGCTGCATTCACCGACACCGGGAATGTGTCATACTTGGGGGGGGTTAACATCAAAGTGATGCATGCAGACGAGATAGACGGTGGGTGACGTCGACGTACCCCATGAGGACGTGATTCTGGCTGGTGTGTGAGCGTGTGCACATGCGTGTCCTCGTACACGCGAACGTCTCCTGTCAGGTCGCATTCGTGTCCTTCAGGACTCGGCCGTGTGTGAAGGAAGGACACGCTCAGCGGGCCGCAGATAAACGCCGTCCGTGGCGTGACGGAGGATCTGCTGTCACTCTGGTTTTAGCTCCGGACCAGTGGTGGTTCTCTGGCAGCCATGTTGGAATTCTCCTGATTATCTGCTCGTGTCCCGAGCAGAAAGAAAACGGGGGAATAATTGATCGTATCATGATGATCTGATGTCCTGCTGACATGGTTACGAAGGCGGTCCGAAGGGTTCTTCTTCTTTTGCTTTTTCCCCTCACTGGTCACATGTCAGGAATAAGAATCAACACCAACCCCAAAGTTTCAGGTGGTGTCTGCATTTCCGTCTGCATGTCTGTCTGCGTGTCTGTCTGTGTGTCTGTCTGCGTGTCTGTCTGCATGTGCGTCTGTGTGTCTGCATGTCTGTCTGCATGTCTGTCTGCATGTCTGTCTGTGTGTCTGTCTGTGTGTCTGTCTGCATGTGTGTCTGCATGTCAGTCTGCATGTCCGTCTGTGTGTCTGTCTGCATGTCTGTCTGCATGTTTGTCTGCATGTGAGTCTGCATGTCTGTCTGTGCGTCTGCATGTCAGTCTGCATGTCCGTCTGTGTGTCTGTCTGCATGTCTGTCTGCATGTGTGTCTGCATGTCAGTCTGTGTGTCCGTCTGTGTGTCTGTCTGCATGTCTGTCTGTGTGTCTGTCTGTCTGTGTGTCTGTCAGCATGTCTGTCTGTGTGTCTGTCTGTCTGTGTGTCTGTCTGCATGTCTGTCTGTGTGCAGAGGCGTTGCTCGGATCTTATGGGGCTCCAAGCAAGAGGCATGGGGTGGGGGCCCAACAAGGGGTTGTCTACTACGGTGTCATTTCATGTGCAAAGTAAATGCCCATTCCTGTCATTGCTGTGCAGTACAATATGTCAGCCCTTGGGGGCCCCCTAGAGACAGGGGGTGCAAGCAAATGCCTGGCTTGCCTGTCCACATGCCCCGCCTTGTCTGTGTGTCTGTCAGCATGTCTGTCTGTGTGTCTGTCTGCATGTCTGTCTGTGTGTCCGTCTGTGTGTCTGTCAGCATGTCTGTCTGTGTGTCCGTCTGCATGTCTGTCTGTGTGTCTGCATGTCTGTTTGTGTGTTGCATGTCTGCCTGTGTGTCTGTCTGCATGTCTGTCTGTGTGTCTGTCTGCATGTCTGTCTGCATGTCTGTCTGTGTGTCCGTCTGCATGTCTGTCTGTGTGTCTGTCTGCATGTCTGTCTGCATGTCTGCCTGTGTGTCTGTCTGCATGTCTGCCTGTGTGTCTGTCTGCATGTCTGTCTGTGTGTCTGTCTGCATGTCTGTCTGTATGTCTGTCTGTGTGTCTGTCTGCATGTCTGTCTGCATGTGTCTGCATGTCTCTGCATGTGTGTCTGTGTGTCTGCATGTCTGTCTGTGTGTCTGTCTGCTGTGTCTGCATGTCTGTCTGTGTGTCTGTCTGCGTGTCTGTGCATGTCTCTGTGTGTCTGTCTGCATGTCTGTCTGCATGTCTGTCTGCATGTCTGTCTGTGTGTCTGCATGTCTGTCTGTGTGTCATGTCTGTCTGCATGTCTGTCTGTATGTCTGTCTGTGTGTCTGTCTGCATGTCTGTCTGCATGTCTGTCTGTGTGTCTGCCTGTGTGTCTGTCTGCATGTCTGCCTGTGTGTGTCTGCTGTCTGTCTGTGTGTCTGTCTGCATGTCTGTCTGTGTGTCCGTCTGCATGTCTGTCTGTGTGTCTGTGTGTGTGTCTGCATGTCTGTCTGCATGTGCGTCTGCATGTGTGTCTGCATGTCTGTGTGTCTGTGTGTCTGTCTGCATGTCTGTCTGTGTGTCTGTCTGCATGTCTGTCTGTGTGTCTGTCTGTGTGTCTGTCTGTGTGTCTGTCTGTGTGTCTGTCTGTCAGCTGTGTGTCTGTGTGTCTGTCTGCATGTCTGTCTGTGTGTCTGTCTGCATGTCTGTCTGTGTGTCCGTCCGTGTGTCTGTCTTGCACTGACTAAATGGGTCTGTCCTCCATTTCATGACTTTCCGTGTGCCAGTGATCTGGCAAGTTGCGTCAGGATATATGTTTTGGGCTCAGTTTGTTGCAAAACGCAAAAATGGGTGTACCTGCTCACGACGCACGCGTGTCTGACATCACAGATCATTTCATTGCAAAAACACAAATGCCCATACCTGTCATAAACCCAGCAGATCTACTAGATTTGTCACGCATGTGTGCAGAAATGGTGGAGTGTCTATCACAGCAGCATCTAATGGCCTGGTGTGCCTGTCCACATGCCCCACACTCTCTGTGTCTCGTATCAGCAGATGTCTTCATGACGACGGTCGTGCAAACGTCGGTCTGAGTGTCCGTCTGCATGTCTGTCTGTGTGTCTGCATGTCGCCGTGTGACTGCAGCCTAAGTCTGCCTTAAAACGTAACAGTGTAACTAAACTCGCAGCTAAAAGGAACTTTGTGTAAACTCCCTCCATGAGCTGCTGTCCTTCTGTGTCTGTCTTCAGGTCTGTCTGAAGGTCTCTGATAACACTCTGGTCCCCTCCTGGTTTTACTGTCTCTGTGTCTCGACAGGAGAACCTTTCTGTCTCTGCGTGTGCGAACGGGAGGTCTCAGGACTCTGATGGGTCGGTAAATTGCGAGCCGTCTTTCAGAGGGTCTGTCTGGATGGGGACGGCCTGTGTGTCTGTCTCCATGTCCTTCCCTGTTATCTGTCTTCATCCCTGCTCAGTGTGCTCAACCAAACTACTCCCCTTCCTCATCTCTCCTGTTCCTCTTCTTATCAGGCCCCCTGCTTATTCTCCCTCTCCACAACTTCACTTGTGTCTGGTCTGCAGGACTAAAAGAGTGTCCGTTTAAATCAAAGATCTTGAAGTGGGTGTGAAATTTACAGCACTCTTCAATTCTGTTCTTCCAGT
Organism: Atherinomorus stipes; assembly: GCA_023101725.1. NCBI lineage: Eukaryota > Metazoa > Chordata > Actinopteri > Atheriniformes > Atherinidae > Atherinomorus > Atherinomorus stipes. Next base: position 20,860 of record JALJCO010006938.1, on the reverse strand, counting down.
TCAGGCTGATACGATATCTGTCTTCTGAGCAGTTTTGTGCCATGTCTCCACTGCAACGTCCAGTCTAGACACAGACTGTCTGTGTGTCTGCAGCTGTCTTCATTCAGGACCTGGTAGGTGTGAAATCATCTGTCTGCTGCCAGTGTGGACGTCCAGAGGACAGAAAACGTCCACAAAGATGTTTGGGGGGCTGTCTGCATGTCTGAGACTCTCGTCTGTCCTCTGGCGTCCTGTCTTCTCTGTGTATCGTCTTCGTCTGAGCGTGTCTTTGTCTGCACGTCTCTCTGTGTGTCTGTCAGCCATCTCTGTCTGACTGTCTGTCTTCATCTTATGTCCTGTGTGTCCGTCTGACGTCCCATCTGTTGTCTGACGTATCGTCTTCGTCTGATGTCTCGTCTTCCTCTGACATCCTGTCTTCGTCTGACGTCCTGTCTTCATCTTATGTCCCGTCTTTGTCTGACGTATCGTCTTCATCTGACGTATCGTCTTCCTTCTCTGCATATCTTCTTCATGTGCGTCTGCATGTCTGTCTGACGTCTCGTCTTTGTCTGTCGTCTCTTCTTCCTGTGACGTCCCATCTTTGTCTGACGTCCTGTCTTCATCTGACAGCTCTGTCTGTCATCTGACGTGCTGTCTTCATCTTATGTCCTGTGTTCGTCTGACGTCCCATCTTCTCTGACGTATCGTCTTCGTCTGATGTCTCGTCTTCGTCTGACGTCCCGTCTTTGTCTTACGTATCGTCTTCGTCTGACGTCCCGTCTTCGTCTGACGTCCCATCTTTATCTGAAGACTCCTTTTGGTTTGACGTCTCATCTTCCTCTGACGTCTCGTCTTCATTTGACATCTCGTCTTCCTCTGACGTCTCGTCTTCGTCTGACGTCCCTTCTTCCTCTGATGTCCCATCTTTATCTGATGTCTCCTTTTGGTTTGACGTCTCGTCTTCCTCTGACGTCCCTTCTTCCTCTGACGTCCCTTCTTCCTCTGACGTCTCGTCTTCCTCTGACGTCTCGTCTTCCTCTGACGTCTCGTCTTCCTCCGACGTCCCTTCATCCTCCGACGTCTCGTCTTCCTCTGACGTCTCGTCTTCATTTGACGTCCCTTCTTCCTCCGACGTCTCGTCTTCCTCCGACGTCTCGTCTTCCTCTGACGTCTCGTCTTCCTCTGACGTCTCGTCTTCCTCTGACGTCTCGTCTTCCTCTGAGGCGTCCTCAGACGAAGCCTCGGTTCCCCCAAAGATCAATTTCAGGTCCAGTATTTTGTAATCGGTCCACGTTGCCGCTTGGGGACGAATTATCAGCACTTTAAATAAACGAGTTCATCTCTGCAACCACAACTGAGATTTGTAAAGATGTGTAGATATCGTATGTATCACAGGTAAAGATGGAATGAAGATGTCCAGTTGTTGGAGGTTCTAATGACTAAAATGTCTATTTTTCATTTGCACTGATGCGTTTTTTTAACATTCACCTTTAAGAAGAACCACAAATTTGTTTCACTGTTTTACAAATTTCACATGAATTTCTGTCATTTATGTGAAATTGATTGACAGCATTTTGTAATTCATTTCAAACGGATTCAGTTTGGTCTGTAAATTCGTCTTTGTGGTGCATTGTAGATTAAATTTATTGCAAAATATCGATTATTGCAGAATCACCATATCATGATATTACCGTTATCATAGTATGGTGTTGTGAGGTACCTGGTGACACCAACCAGGATCACGCCCGATCGCTAAATATCATATGTTTGTGATTGGTGTAGGTGTGTTGTGGTAATTTGTTTGAAGTAGTGTGATCAGGTGTGTATTTTGTGTGGTAGGTGTATGTATGTGTGTATTTCATTTGTTCTTATATTTGGATTCATGTAAAGCATTTTATGCTGCTTCGGCATGAAAGATGCTTTATGAATAAAGTTTGATTTGATTTGAATTAAAAGGCTTGTCAGTGAAATCTGGATGTTCAGAGATTATCCCTGATCCCCCCCCCCACTTGCCCTACAGGTGCCTCATGGCATTGTAAATAAGAATCTTGCTCTTAATGTCTTTGCCTGGTTAAATAAAGCTTAAAGAGTTCTGGTTTTCCTGCATCCGTAACGAACAGAGAGGAAAACCTCCACCTTCAGCATCGGAGTGGATTTCTGGCGGTTCCACAGCAATCTGACAGAATCTGAGGAGCAAATGTAATTGTTGATGTTTCAGTCAATTTACGCTGCAGATACACCACAGCAGATAATAAACATCCATCACCAAGAAAAGGTTCACTCCTCAGTTCACTCCGGCACGGAGCGCTGACACGAGCAGGAAAACTGCACATTAAGCCTGAGTCAGTTCAATCTGTTTGCAAAATCTGTAAGAAAAATTAAATCAGGAAGCAGCGTCTTAATGAATAACACATCATCTGAGGAGTTCATGAATAAAGCCGTGTCAATCTCGCCATTTCTGCAGATTTAGGGCCGCAGTGAAGTGACACATACAGTATACTGCCAAAAGTATCTGCTCACCATCCAAATGATGGAATCAGGTGTTCCATCACTTCCATGTCCACAGGTGTATGAATGAAGCAGCTCGGCATGCAGACTGTTTCTACAAATGTGTGAAAGAATGTGTCGCTCTCAGGAATCAGTGAATTCCAGCGTGGAACTGTGATAGGATGCCACCTGTGCAACAATCCACTGGTGAAGTTTCCTCCTAAATATTCCACAGTCACCAGTCAGCTGGATTATAAGAAAATGGAAGTGTTTGGGAACGACAGCGACTCAGCCACAAAGTGGTCGTCCACGTAAACTGATGGAGCGGGTCAGCGATGCTGAAGCTCATAGTGAGAAGAGGTGGCCAACTTTCTGCAGAGTCAATCACTACAGACCTCCAAACTTCATGTGGCCTTCAGATCAGCTCAAGAACAGTGACAGAGAGCTTCATGGAATGGGTTTCCATGGCGACCAGCTACATCCATCCATACATCACCAAGTGCAATGCAAAGCGTGGATGCAGTGGTGGAAAGCAGCCGCCACTGGACTCTAGAGCAGTGGAGGCGTTCTCTGGAGGACCAATCACGCGTCTCCATCTGGCAATCTGATGGAGGAGTCTGGGTTTGGCGGTTGCCAGGACAACAGTACTTGTCTGATTGCACTGTGCCAAGTGTAAAGTTTGGTGGAGGTGGGATTATGGTGTGGGCTTGGCCCCTTAGTTCCAGTGAAAGGAACTCTGAATGCTTCAGCATACCAAGACATTCTGGACAATTCCATGCTCCCAACTTTGTGGGAACAGTTTGGAGCTGGCCCCTTCCTCTTCTAACATGACTGTGCACCAGCGCACAAAGCAGGTCCATAAAGACCTGGATGCAGAGTCTGGTGTGGAGGAACTGGACTGGCCTGCACAGAGTCCTGATCTCAACCCCATAGAACAGCTTGGGGATGAATCAGAGCGGAGACTGAGAGCCAGGCCTTCTGGTCCAACATCAGTGTGACCTCACAAATGTGCTTCTGGAAGATGGTCAAAGATTCCCAGAAACACTCCTAACCCTTCCCAGAAGAGTTTTTTTTATTATTATTATTTTTTTTATTTTGCGCACAAAACACAAAGATAAGAAACAATTTTTTTAAAAGGATAAAAGTGCAGGAAGAGGTAGAAAAGCAGAGTGGCTTGTTTTAAAGCCTCCACATTTTCGATAAAAATACACCGTCTGTATCTGATACAAAACTGAGCTCTTTATGTGACACATTTAGGCAAATAGAAATGTTGGTTTTCATGAGTATTGAATTTATGAACTGCAGCATTGGTGGTAAAACAAAATAAAATGGTCAGGCAAGATAGGTTATACTGTATTTTATACATAAAAACACACATTTGCAAAGTATTAATGTCATAGATATTTAGTCAATTTAACTTAAAAATTAAACTAGCAGATGAGGTCAGTGGCTTGGAATGGTTTGCAATTCCAACAAAGTGCTTTTGTAAAATCAATAATTAATTTAAAGTTGATGGAAAAGTGCTTGCCCACACTATACTACAACGTGAAAGATGGGGGTAAATTGAACTGTAATATGAGGCATTTTGAATCAACATGACGATGTACTTTTTCTTATAACGCCTACAGATTTATTTACTTTTCTTGTTACCCAATCAACATGCTCTCTCCAGTTCAGGTGCTCATCTACCCAAGAATTTGGTGGATGAGACACGACTGATTTCAACTGAAGCAATATTGAGTGAAGAACAAGTTAAAAATGTCTTTTTACCACTAAAAATCATGTAGTTGGACTTTTTAAGTTTAATGCCAATCTGTTACTCTTATATGCAGATAATTCCTCATTAGCTTGGTTTATAAGAACCATAACATTTGAATGGCATGTGACCAAAGTGGCAACATCAGCAAAAATTATTGGAGTAAGAACATGAGCACAAATCATTTATATAAATTAAAAACAATAATGGACCCAAAGTGGAGCCCTGAGGCACTCCACAGTGTATATCCATTGTGTTTGAATTGCAACCATTAATACTGACAAACTTGCTAATATAACTTTGCAAACGATTGAAGTTGAAGCTGTTCTAGCTGCAAAAGTGGACCAACGTCATCCTGAACGCTATGGATTAGGAATGGGACGTTACTGAAGCTCATAAGGCAGGTGAGACGATACTTTTAGTAACATAGTGTGGTTGATTTGTTCCTGTGGATTCAGGACCAGGTGTCTGAGTCACCGCGGTCATTAGCCATGCCTCTATGTAAAGCTCCGAGATGTGGACATGAAAAAAGCATGTCCTCAGAGGACTGATTACAGTGGTGACCTTTCATCTGATGGCTCACTAATTAAATCCTGTTGCAAATAGATAATGATGGTGGTGATGACGATGATAATGAAGAAAATAGCTTCATAAGCAAAAATGATTGGAGTAAGAACATGAAAGACTGTACACAAATCATTTATATAAATTAAAAACAATAACGGACCCAAAATGGAGCCCTGAGGCACTCCACAGTGTAGCTATATCCATTGTGTTTGAATTGCAACCATTAATACTGACAAACTGAAATCTCTTGCTAATATAACTTTGCGAACCATTGAAGTTGAAGCTGTTCTAGCTGCAAAGGTGGACCAACGTCATCCTGAACCCTCTGGATCAGGAATGGGACGTTACCGAAACTCATAAGGCAGGTGAGACGATACTTTTGGTTATATAGTGTTGTTGATTTGTTCCTGTTGATTCAGGACCAGGTGTCCGAGTCACCGCGGTCATTAGCCATGCCTCCATGTAAAGCTCCGAGACGTGGACGTGAAAAAAGCATGTCCTCAGAGGACTGATTACAGTGGTGACCTTTCATCTGATGGCTCACTAATTAAATCCTGTTGTAAATAGATGATGATGGTGGCGATGACGATGATAATGAAGAAAATAGCTTTTCCCTCCTTTTTCTGCAGCAGGAGAGGTAATAGTAGTAATTGTAGCTTAAATGGAGGGCGCTGTTGGAAAAGTCAAAGACACGAGGAAGACATGAATAATACAAGAAGGAGCGAGATAAACCAGAAGCCCTGAGCCTGCACTAAAATAGAAGTAACCTCGCAATTATTACTGACACGGAGGGAAATGATCATTACGGGACCACACAGGCCGTCAGTAATCTGGAATGAGCTACCGAGCTTAAAGGTAATGGCCCTACAGGCAAGCACATGAATTTTTAAAAAGTTTTCCTACAGTAACAGAAAATATACCTCAAACAGAGGCGTGTTGGGGGTGGAGGGGGTGGTAGCCGGAGTATGTGACACCACACAGAGCAGAGAGGAGTGATTGACATAATCAGAATCGTAATAATTGCCACGGAAATAACGCTGCCAATCAGGCAATCACGTCGCTGTGCCGGCGATGGTAATTGGAAAACACGGTGAGTGACAGTATCAGTGCGAGCCGTCCCCCACAACACCTGCTAAACCGCCACCGACACGGCCGAGACGAGTCACGCGAGTCCGTCGGACCGGTCCCTGGAGGGGGGCCGTGGGTGTTCGTCTCCCCCGCAGAGCTTTCCTCCAAACTCTGACATGAGAAGCTGTGAGAAGCTTTCTGATGTCTGCCACTCAAGTTGTGTCTTATTTAACCCAAAAGATGCTCAGTGCACCCGTTTAACCCCCGCGAGGGTCTCAGGAACGGAAGCGTGTTACTCTGTGACGGATAGTTTACCCTTCAGGTCAGGGGTGGGCAGCTCTGGCCCCCCCAGGGCCGACATCCTGCAGGTGTCAGGAGTTTCCCTGCGACTTGTTCAGAGCAAAACATCAAGATCTGCACAAAAAACTCCTGATACCTGCAGGATCCCGGCCCTCAAGGACCGGAGGGTAGACCCAGTACAGCTGAGACCGTTTTCACTGCTCTCATTTCCACGCAAAAATTAGACACTGAAAAAGGTCTGGACAGAAGATTTTTTTTTACAAAATGCATCCTCTATTTGTGTGCAAAAAAATAACCAAGAAATAATATCAGTAAGTTATTTATAATTTTCACAACTAATCAAAAACAAGAGGTGTGTTTCTGTTTCTGCCATTGAAATGGCTGAAGAGCTGATACTATTAAAAACTTCAATTACAACTTTTTTAACACTTTATTAAAGGTACAGCATGGCCGTTTCTCAATACCAAGTTCGCTAAGAACAAACTTGTGTACTTGCTAGTATGGACTTGTTGGAAGTAAAGACTTCTGAGGACGGAAGGACGCAAGTACACTCGTTGCACATTTGGAACAGAAGCATACTTGATTACGTCAAAGACGTTGCTGAAGTTGTGTCATAACAAACATCTAATACTGAAATAATAAGTAGCAGTAACCCTGCTTGAATGTGGCAGTTAAAGACAGCTAATCTGCGCAACCGTCTTACTTACTGTTAGCTAACGTTAGCTGTTCAGCCCATTTGTGAAACCGCTAGTCACTTTTAATAACGGTTTAAAATTTATCAAACCACCAAGAAGTTGAAGTAAAACAACTCTGTTGTAGAAAAGTTATATAAAACCAACGTTACGTAAAATAATGAGTATTTTCAGCACTTATAGCAATTACTTTTCTCCTTCACCATTGTTATGCCGCAATGCCTTATGGGATAGAAAGGTGTCTGAAGTCCACAAAAGTCGTCTCCAATGCAGACTCAGAAAAGTGGGCGGAGCAAGTACACATCCGGGAATATGGAGCGTACTTGTCTTGATGCGTTCTTTGAATTGGAACAGTACTTGGACCTCTACTGATGACGTTTCAAAAGTACACAAGAATGCAAGTCCGCAAAAGTACGCATATTGAGAAACGGCCCATGTAAGAATTACTGACATCTAGTTGTAAAGATGGGTATTTAAAAGAAAAGATGTTTTCTTTCAAATGACTTCATATTCCAGCACTGCTGTGAATGTACGGTGGCCGCTAGTGGCCAAAATTCTCCCAGACATAAAGATGTTTTCATCTGTGGGTGGTGTCAGGTGTAGCTATGACTATGAGGAACTACTTTGATGTCTTTTAAGACATTACTGATCCCAAACAGTCTCTAACTCCCATTAAACAAAGCTGGTGCAGCAGTTTTAAAGTTCAGAGGGTTCTCACTTCACTCACATTGTTTTGTCCATTCAGGGACACTGTAGGAAAAATGGTGGAACAAATATGGCAGCCTCCATATGTGCACCGCCCAGTAAGTAGATATAAATGACTCATTCTAAGAAAATAAACATATAATAGCTGTTCTAGTGCAGCGATTACACATCAATAGAAACACAGTTTTGAATTATATATCACATTTTTCTGCCACTGACCTTTGATTTTTTACATACTGTACCTTTAAGTTTTCAATTTGATTTAATTGTACAATAACAAAGGCAGACTTTTTAAAAAAAAGAATTCATTAAAAAGAACAAATTATTTAATGGATACTGCAAACAGTACACGTGCAAACACAATAACAGAAGGACAAGTCAGAGCAGCAGACTGTTCAAATGTAAAAACAGACAACAAAACTACCTTTGATTTGTTCTCATTTTGCCAAATTGTGACTTAAAATCTTAAAGTCCTGCGCTGCTGAGCAGCACGCAAAGCAACATCATTCTGCGATGACCATCTCGCACATTTCACAGAATTATGTGCAGACCTGACATGCTACCGTGTCATGGAATATCTCAGGTTTTAGTGCACAAATGTTTGCAGATGTAGAAGTTAACTTTAAAAGTAACATAAAGGAAGAAAGCAACACAGTAAAATCAAAGTCTGACCTGTCGAAAAATACTTGTTGAATATCTTGGCTGCAGAGCTTCACACAAAGCTGAATTTTCCCACGCTCAAAGGATGCTAATACGCATGCGCACACCAAAAACCACAGCAGAAGCTCGCTGCATGCGCATCGTAATCCGTCTGTCTCAACTGTACTCAGTCTACCTACTTGCCCACACCTGGTTTGGATGGCCTACGAAGGTTTTACAGTATTTCTATCCCGTCCAGGAGGTTTGGCCGTGCCTCAAACTGCACACTCAAGCACTTCAAACGCTATTTTTGAGTGTGTAGTTCGTTCATACTCTCATTTAAGCTAAAAATTCAGTGTTCTGTAAATGCTGTTCTAATAAAAACGCAGCTCAAAACAAAGCGCACTTCTCGCACCGATTGTACTGATTTAAGGATAACTTTCTTTTTTTTCCAACCTGGACCTTATTTCTGGGGAGTTTATACGTGCATTTACTCACCGGTAAAGTTTCGGCATCGCTTTGAGTCCTTGGGAAGATATTACGTTGAGTCGCCCTTCGGTGTACGTCCAGTATAGTGTCTCTCATGATTGGATAAACTGATTAATCTAGGTGTGTCTGACCATTTGCTGAGGTCAGACACACCTGGATTCATCAGTTCATCCAATCATGAAAGACAGGAAACAAAGATGCAGTACTAAGTTCAGGAAGTACTGGACCTGTGCATGAAGCCCATTCCAGTGCACTCGGGCGAGTGTGCAGTTTGAGACACAGACTCTGTCTGGTAAATCCACAATGATCCATGATAACACCGTTATTTACCCCATCTTCATCCTAAAAACATCATCATCACTGCTATGTTGCTAAGAGACCTCTATGTAGACCTGGAGATGATGATGAAGACGCTTTCTGACCATCTTTCCACCAATCAGAGAGCTTAAACTGACAGTATCGTCCAATCAGGAGCAGCCAAAGATCATCAAGTGAGCAGAAAGTTCTATGTGTGTCTGAGAGAAGAAAATAATGACTTAAAGGTTCTAGATACTGACTGAGGTTAAAGGTTCTGATGCTGACTGGGACTAAAGGTTCTAGATACTGACTGAGGTTAAAGGTTCTGATGCTGACTGGGACTAAAGGTTCTAAATACTGACTGAGGTTGAAGGTTCTAGATACTGACTTGGATTAAAGGTTGCGATGCTGACTGGGACTAAAGGTTCTAGATACTGACTCGGATTAAAGGTTCTAGATGCTGACTGGGACTAAAGGTTCTAGATACTGACTGAGGTTGAAGGTTCTAGATACTGACAGGGATTAAAGGTTCTGATGCTGACTTGGATTAAAGGTTCTAGATACTGACTGAGGTTGAAGGTTCTAGATAATAACTTGGATTAAAGGTTCTGATGCTGACTGGAACTAAAGGTTCTAGATACTAACAGGTTCTGATACTGACTCGGATTAAAGGTTGCGATGCTGACTGGGACTAAAGGTTCTAGATACTGACTGAGGTCGAAGGTTCTAGATACTGACTTGGATTAAAGGTTCTGATGCTGACTGGGATTTAAGGTTCTAGATTCTAACTGAGGTTAAAGGTTCTGCTGCTGACTGGGATTAAAGGTTCTAGATTCTAACTGAGGTTAAAGGTTCTGCTGCTGACTGGGATTAAAGGTTCTAGATACTGACTTGGATTAAAGGTTCTGATGCTGACTGGGATTAAAGGTTCTAGATTCTAACTGAGGTTAAAGGTTCTAGATACTGACTTGGATTAAAGGTTCTGATGCTGACTGGGATTAAAGGTTCTAGATTCTAACTGAGGTTAAAGGTTCTAGATACTGACTTGGATTAAAGGTTCTGATGCTGACTGGGATTAAAGGTTCTAGATACTGACTTGGATTAAAGGTTCTGATGCTGACTGGGATTAAAGGTTTTAGATTCTAACTTGGATTAAAGGTTCTGATGCTGACTGGGATTAAAGGTTCTAGATTCTAACTTGGATTAAAGGTTCTGATGCTGACTGGGATTAAAGGTTCTAGATTCTAACTGGGGTTAAAGGTTCTAGATACTGACTTGGATTAAAGGTTCTGATGCTGAGTGGGATTAAAGGTTCTAGATTCTAACTGAGATTAAAGGTTCTGATGCTGACTGGGATTAAAGGTTCTGATGCTGACTGGGATTAAAGGTTCTGATGCTGACTGGGATTAAAGGTTCTAGATTCTAACTGAGGTTAAAGGTTCTGATGCTGACTGGGATTTGGGCGGTATCAGAGACATTGCTGATACTGGATTCAGTACCAGAACATCTGTAATCTGGGTTAAACTGGCAGTTCGGCGTATTAACGTTGCTACATTAAGACAGTCGTTCAGAGCAAATTAAGCAGTCACCTTTTTGATGAAAGCGAGAGAGCCGCAGGATTTCATTCCGACATGTTTGTCATTTATTAACCTTCTTTTTTATTGTGCTATGAAGCTTTAATGATGAATTTTCTATCTGCTAAATTAGATCACAGCAAATGTTCCCTCTTTCTGCGCCTGCACCAGCAGCTCTGCTGAAATCATCTCTGCTGCGCTCCATCGTGGCCTCAGGTTGACTCAACCTTAAGTTCACCCCTCTTACACTCCCCGGTTTCCTCGCCACACGAATCTCCTGGGTGCATTTTACTCCACACGGCTCGTTGTTTGTCTCGGGCTTCGACTTCCAACCCCGGGGCAGGTAGCAGTAATGGGCTGCACTGGAAACAACGGTGAACCGGAGCCCTGCAGTGGAGATCCTAATGAGAACAGGAATGAAAGGCACAAAGGTGCACACGCACACACAGCAAACAGGAAAATACAACCGTCTCTGAAGGCAGCGTGACTGTTAGAAATGTGTTTTTTTCTGCGGTAACGGACAAATCCCTTGGTTTTCAAGGCTTTTATGTAAAGTGGGTGTCCCAGCGCCCCCGTCATGGAGGAATATTCAGCCGAGGGGGTGGACGTAGAAACACACACATGCTTGTTGTTTCTGTTGAACTGCAGGAATAAATCAGTGGATTATAACAGCCGGATAATCTGAGGCGGAAAAGACTCATGTTTCATCCGTTCGTGTCTGACGCGTTCTTTGGACGAGACGGCGGAAAAAGATTCAAAGCGTTCCTCGTTTCCAGAAGAAAAAGTGATAAACTGAATAAATTAAACCAAAGGAAGGTTTTCTCCCCCGAGACCTCCCCTCTCCGTTGTGCTGGTTCACATGTAGGAATGTAAAAAGTAGTTCCAGGGTGATGTTTACCATCGTGTAGTAACACGTCTGTAAAAAGTAGTTCTGGGCTGATGTTTACCATACGTGTAGTAACACGTCTGTAAAAAGTAGTTCTGGGCTGATGTTTACCATCGTGTAGTAATACGTCTGTAAAATTAAAAAGTAGTTCCAGGGTGATGTTTACCATCGTGTAGTAACACGTCTGTAAAAGTAGTTCCAGGGTGATGTTTACCATCGTGTAGTAACACGTCTGTAAAAAGTAGTTCCAGGGTGATGTTTACCATCGTGTAGTAACACGTCTGTAAAAGTAGTTCCAGGGTGATGTTTACCATCGTGTAGTAACACGTCTGTAAAAAGTAGTTCCAGGGTGATGTTTACCATCGTGTAGTAACACGTCTGTAAAAAGTAGTTCCAGGGTGATGTTTACCATCGTGTAGTAACACGTCTGTAAAAAGTAGTTCCAGGGTGATGTTTACCATCGTGTAGTAACACGTCTGTAAAAAGTAGTTCCAGGGTGATGTTTACCATCGTGTAGTAACACGTCTGTAAAAAGTAGTTCCAGGGTGATGTTTACCATCGTGTAGTAACACGTCTGTAAAAAGTAGTTCCAGGGTGATGTTTACCATCGTGTAGTAATACGTCTGTAAAAGTAGTTCCAGGGTGATGTTTACCATCGTGTAGTAACACGTCTGTAAAAAAAGTAGTTCCAGGGTGATGTTTACCATCGTGTAGTAACACGTCTGTAAAAAGTAGTTCCAGGGTGATGTTTACCATCGTGTAGTAACACGTCTGTAAAAGTAGTTCCAGGGTGATGTTTACCATCGTGTAGTAACACGTCTGTAAAAAGTAGTTCCAGGGTGATGTTTACCATCGTGTAGTAACACGTCTGTAAAAGTAGTTCCAGGGTGATGTTTACCATCGTGTAGTAACACGTCTGTAAAAAGTAGTTCCAGGGTGATGTTTACCATCGTGTAGTAACACGTCTGTAAAAAGTAGTTCCAGGGTGATGTTTTCCATCGTGTAGTAATACGTCTGTAAAAAGTAGTTCCATGGTGACGTTTTCCATCGTGTATCATCTCCTCTCCTTCTAATATCGGTCTGTAAACCTCTGGGCAGTGAGGATTCGGGTTCTGGACTTCAGGAGAGGAATCTTGTCCCGTTCTGGTCTGATGCCGGATCTCAGCTGCTCCACATTCGTGGACCTGATCGCCGGATTTTTTCTGTCGTGTTTCAGATCCGTGGGAATAAAACATGTTTATGAGGTTATGATTTTATTCATGTTCCACAGCGTCTCAGCTTTTTGGCTCTGGGTTGAACAGACACTTAATTCTTCATTTTTTCTGTGATCAATGGTTTAAATGTATTATTTATGAATAATTACTCATAATCACATTCAATTATGCGCTTAATGCTAATCGGACTAATAACACCATTTAATGATGGCAGCTATTGTGATTCACCAGAGCCGACTTGTTTGGTTTTAATTGTAAATGTGCTCTGACGGTAAATGCGTTTATTCCCTCCTGTGTGGGGGTGACAGCCCCGTGAAACAGCAGAGGTCTCTGTTCCAGGATAATCACACACTTATATGTTATTATCATAAATATTGATATTGTAATACGTTCCATCCTCGGTAAAGGTCACATCGAGTCACGCCATCAAACCCCCCATAAAACAGATTATGACCATCACCTCGTCACACCAGCGCGTTCTGTGTGGGACAGGCCGAGGAGGACGAGCCGCCGTCTGCTCGTCCGTGAGGTTGCTTTCATTCCGGCGGGCAGACGGTTAATTCAATGACTGTGATTGGTGGAAATGTTAAATGTGACCTTTGCAAAGGAAAGCCGGCACCATTAAGTAAAGGTCACCGCAGACAACACATCCACCACCAGACACAGCTCTGCAGAGACGGACAGCCGGGAAGGACCACGAACGCACCGCCGCGCCCAGTACGGTGGACCTGCTGGTCTTCCTGGACTCTTCCTGATGATCCGGGTCACTCTGGATGGACCTGCTGGTCCTCCTGGACTCTCCTCCTCCAAGACAATCCGGGTCGGTCTGGATGGACCAGCTGGTCTTCCTGGACTCTCCCTGATGATCCGGGTCAGTCTGGATGGACCTGCTGGTCTTCCTGGACTCACCCTGATGATCCGGGTCAGTCTGGGTGGACCTGCTGGTCTTCCTGGACTCTCCTCCTTCTCCCTGATGATCCGGGTCAGTCTGGATGGACCTGCTGGTCTTCCTGGACTCTCAGGGTCAGTCTGGATGGACCTGCTGGTCTTCCTGGACTCTCCCTGATGATCCAGGTTAGTCTTGGTGGACCTGCTGGTCTTCCTGGACTCTCCTCCTCCCTGATGATCCGGGTCAGTCTGGGTGGACCTGCTGGTCTTCCTGGACTCTCCTCCTTCTCTTAGATGATCCGGGTCAGTCTCGATGGACCTGCTGGTCTTTCTGGACTCTCCCTGATGATCCGGGTCAGTCTGGGTGGACCTGCTGGTCTTCCTGGACTTTCAGGGTCAGTCTGGATGGACCGTCTAACAGGTCTGGAGCCGCGTCCCCGTCCGGATCGGCGGCTTCTGACCTGAAGGTTCGTGTCTTTGTCTCAGACGGCCGTGGACGCCGGAGCGAAGGTCGTCCTTCCTGATGAATTCATAATTGATGGTATTTATCGCATCGGCGTCTTTCTGGGCCGAAGCCGCTGACGTTGCTGCTCGTGCAGCTCAAACGCAGCATCATTCTGCAACGTGCAAATATTCACACAATTATCCCGACCTAATGGGCCGACCTCGCAGGACAGCTGAACGCAGCTGGACGGAGACGGACGGAGACGACCGTCGTCATGGCCGGTCACCTTGGAGGAGCTGGAAATGATCTGGCTTTGTCAACACAGTATCAGGGAAGTGATTAAATATAAAAAGGTTGGGGCTGCCGCGTTTCCACGGTAATGAGACCGGATGGCACTTTCCTCACTTTTCCCCTGAACTGCTTGATGGGAGACGATAATGCAGAGTGCCGCTCCTCCGTCCGTCCTCCCTCACCCACCGTGTCCCCAGAATGCCGTCGCAGCCTGCATATCAATTTCTGACAGCGCGGCTTCGCTGTCCATTAAGGCGTAATTATGTTAAAGATCTTCTATCTATTATTTGATGCTTAGCTGCGCACGCAAATCACAGCGAGGTCAAACTCCAATGGAAGTCTGCCATTTCCTGCCTCCGAGTGCCTTGTAGCTTCTCCTAATTGGCCTTTTGAACACTAATGGTATGTCATGACTGATGAGCGCCGCCGTTTTGAGGCCCAACATATGCTTTTAATCCATCCAGGACTAACGTTAAAGAGAAGAGACGGGAGGGAAACGAGCTTTTCTGCTGCACACAGACGACTCGAAGTTGCAAATAAGACAGGATTCAATGATTTCTGAATCTCATCTGACCTCAGAACAGTTTCCACGTTGCCTCAGAGCATTAAACGAGCTTTGGTCCAGAGAGGACGGATGGTGGTGGTTCCTGATCCTGGTCTCATACGGTTTCTTCTCTGCATGATGGAGCTTTAACCTGCATTTGTGGGTTTCAGGGTGAAACAGACGGAGATTTCTGGAATCTTCCTGAGTCCATCAGTGGTTTCCGGTAGAGAATCAGGTCTGTTTTTAATGCTGAAGATCACCAGCATCCAGCCTTGTCCCCTGCATACAGAGATTCCTCCTGATTCTCTCCATCTTCTGATGATCTTCTACACTGTAGATGGAGAATCTTCAACCTTTAGAGCCAGTTTGTCTCAGACTGGCGAACCTCTGTCCCTCTTTCCATCTGAGAGACTCTGAAATGTTCCTTTATACCCAGTTGTGTTACTGGTCTGTTTCCAGTTAAACTGATTACATATTAAAGTCTCCTCCTATTATTATTTTCCACCTTTTGTTGCTTCTGTTCCAAATTTTTACAGACGTGTTGCTGTGTTGGGGGTGTCATATGGTGACAGTATAAAGAAAGAATATATATGTATATATATATGTAAGGGATGATGTATGGAACGCAGGTCATTATGGGGAAATACTGACCGACGGGGCGAAAATTAAAGTCTTCTTTTTTTTGCGAGGGTCAAATAACTTTCTGATGTTTTACGCTCAGATTAAAATAGTTCCCCGCAGTCGAGGCCAGGTCGGGGAACTTGTTGCTTAGCAACGCGTTTGTTAGTTGAGTGACAGTGGCTGGAATTTGTGCTAGCATCAGCTATTCCTGTATGTTAACCTGGACATTTCCTCATCTGCTGCTCTGATGTTTTACGCTAAGAATAAGATAGTTCCCCACAGTCGGGGGCACCCTGTATCTCAGCTATTTCTGTAGGATGAACTGGACATTTCCGTCTCTGCTGTTAGCTGTATGCGTCTTACCCCTGGTCTTCTTTTTGTCTTTTTCGTTTTGGGGAGGGTAAATCCTTAAACTCAGCCTGGACCCAGTGCTCAAAATCTCCTCACTCGCCAAAGACGTTCAAGTTTATCGGGAAGTCATCCATTGTTGGTCACGAGGTGTCGCTAACTGCTCGCAATATTCACGTTTTTGAGTTTTTGAATTTGAGGTTTTCTTAAGCAGCAATCCTAATCAGCAACATCCAAACAAATAAAAGCTTGAAATATATTAATTTGCATATTATTTATTTATAAAATATGTAATTACAGAAATAAATTAACTTTTTCTGGATATTCTAATATTATGGGTGGTACCTGTATATATACAGTATATATATATATATATATATATATATATATATATATATATATATATATATATATATATATATATATATATATATATAAAGTGACCAATGTATTGGTAAACTTATCAACCTTTTTGGTTGGAAATAACATTGGTTTGAAACATAACTACCAACCAGATTGGTTGAATTCAACCACCTGTTCTCAGAGTGAAGGTGGTCTCTTCATTTTGTCCATGACTGTTTATATCTACGTATAAAACTTGCAGTACAATAACCACCTCCCCCACCATGTTTCTACATTAGCTGGGGGGGATAAAAGCTGCAGACGTGTTTGTTTGAAGCAGCGCGTCCCGGCTGAGACGCGTTTGAAGCTCCAGAACATTTTCTCACCAACATGACAGCCGGTTTAAACAGCGAGGAGAGATGAGTCCGCCGTTTACAGACGATCTTTGTGTTTTTGTTGTGGTCCCAGTCCTCCTCTTCCTCCTCCTCCTCCTCCTCCTCCTCCTCCAGCGGTGGTGTGATGTGCGCAGCGGGCTCCTGCAAACTCTGCCGCTAAACGCCCCAGAGGCGCCGCGCGCTCGGCTGTCGGCGGATCAAACGGGATGCTGACACGCGGGAAACACGGAGGCCTGATGACGAGATCAAGAGGAATATTTAGAGTCCGGGATCGCAGCTGTCTGATTAGGGATTCCAGCATCACCTGGACGGCGCGCGGGGCAGGTGATGCTGGAGGCCGCCAGGACCCCCGCTGCGATGAAAGCATCTGGATCACACATGGGGGGGGGTTTCCGTGCTGCTCTGTGGTTGGATGGAGCGCTGCTTCAGACCTGAACCCCGTTTCTACGTATTCCAGGTAAAACCAGATGTTTGTGCAGGACGGTCGAAGGAGAAGGTGGAGGAGGTCCTGTTACCAGACCTGATGGGGTCCAACAAAAAAGGTAGAAAAGGATAGAAAACATCCATCCATCCATCCATCCATCCATCCATCCATCCATCCATCCATCCATCCATCCATCCATCTTTCCATCCATCCATCCATCCATCCATCCATCCATCCATCCATCCATCCATCCATCTTTCCATCCATCCATCCATCCATCCATCCATCCATCCATCCATCTCTCCATCCATCCACTTTGGCCATCATATCGTCATGGAAACTGATCTTCCTCTCTTCCGGTTTCCATCATGTCTTCTTGGTCCTGATCAAACAGACTAAAGCCGGTCTACATCTAAAAACCTTCCAGGTCTCTGGTGATCAGGCCCGTCTCAGACCTCCACCTAGACCTGCACTCAGACCCGTCTCAGACCCGTCCCCACCAGGAAAACCTTCAGAACTGGTCTTGTGTCTCTGTCCAGACGTCTCCGTGTGGCTGCTTGTCTCAGAGGCTGTAGTGGGGACGGCAGCAGTAGGTGGACAGTCCTTATCCAGGATTTGTCTCCAAACATCAGGATGAAACCGTCATCTGCTCCTGTCCTCCTGTCCTCCTGTCCTCCTGTCCCTCTCTCCGGTCCTCGTCCCAGCTCTCCCTCCGTCCTCTTTGTCTTATCCGGGGTCTGATCCCCGTCTCAGCACCAATATCTTCCTCTCCACCAAAATGAGACTGTGAGCGAGGCGGGGACGGGTGTGTGTGGTCGTGGCTGCAGTCTGGACGGATGAGTCAATACCGGCGGCACAGTCCCCGACTTTTAGCAGAAAACCAATATGCTGCCTCGTCCACTCCTCTGAAGATAAAACAACGTTGTATTTTGGTGGAACGAGCATCTTCAAACTTATAAATAGTGTCAGGTCAGAGGGGAGGAAGAGGAGGAGGGAGGAAGGGGAGGAGGAGGAGGAGGGTGTAAAGAAAGAAAAGCAAGATATTACTCTGCTGTTTCTCTGCACATGTAAGACCGAGGTTTCTGGTGATTTATAGACTCCAACACGACCTCGTTTCATGAACCAGGATGTCGTGTCCTTAAAAGAGACCAGACCTTCTGTCTTAGTCCTAGTTTTACAAATATATATATATATATATATATATATATATATATATATATATATATATATTAGGGCTGTCAAAAAATTCCTCCTAAATGAATCGTAATGTCAAACAAGAGATTTTTTTTTATTAATTACTACTGCTATATGCAGAAAATACATTAACTTTTGTTTTACAACTTAAAGGCCAAAACAAAACCATGAATCTGGGAGGAGTCCAGGACTCAGAGCTGAATTTCAGCTTCACATTAAGACAGTTGTGAAGTCGCCCTATTAGGATCATATCAGCATCATTCTGGACTAAACTGCCACCATTTGAAGGATTTATAGGGAGACATGTAAGGACAGGGTTTCAGTAGTCTACTAAAGCTAAATGCAGAATTCCTGCATTTAATCCTAAATGTGTTCTAGAAATGAAAAAAGTGATGTAATTAATCAGGATTAATTTTTTGACAGCCCCTAATAAATATTTATAGTATATTTTTTTCTAATTTCTAGTCAAAATACCTCATCATACTCAAAATAAGATTAAATTACTTAAAGAGAAACATTTCAGTGAGATAGAGGAACTTGTTTGAACCATGATGCATCTTATTTCAGAAATCTTATCGAAAATTTTGCTTGTTCTATTTGAAAATCTTTTTCTCCATACATCAAAAAATCTTGACAACTCTTAAAATAAGTAAAAAAAATGTACCAGCCCTGCAAGATTTTATATCTCACTGTTTCTCTTTAGGTATTTTGTCTTATTTTGAGTGTAATGAGATATTTGGACTAGAAATGAGAAAACTATACTTGGTAAGATTTGAATTTTTGCAGTGCAGAAATGCATCTCGTGCATCATTTCATTGCAGATGCATGAATGCATCCTGCCTTGGATCAAGCTTCAGGCTGCTGCTGGAGTTTCTACAACGTTCGCTGGTAAAAAAGCCGTTTTACCACCTGGTCCTGCACATAAACAGTTTACACCCACAAAACTCACTGACTCAGAAATAAATGACAATAAACTAAACTGGAAACATTTTATTGCTTTTATGTGTCATAACTAAACAGAAATTGAGAAACTATCATCACATCCACAAAACGATCTGCTGAACATCCTCAACAACACGAGTCTGGCGGAGCTGAACCAGTTGGCTGAGACCATGATGAGGAATTAGACAGGAGATTCTCATCATGATGAGGTGGAACAGGAGATTCTCATCGTGATGAGGTGGAACGGGAAATTCTCATCGTGATGAGGTGGAATGGGAGATTCTCATCGTGATGAGGTGGAACGAGAGATTCTCATCGTGATGAGGTGGAACGGGAGATTCTCATCGTGATGAGGTGGAACGGGAGATTCTCATCGTGATGAGGTGGAACGAGAGATTCGCATCATGATGAGGTGGAACGAGAGGGTGCGGCCATGGTGGGGTGGAACAGAGATTCTCATCGTGATGAGGTGGAACGGGGAGATTCTCATCGTGATGAGGTGGAACAGGAGATTCTCATCGTGATGAGGTGGAACGGGAGATTCTCATCGTGATGAGGTGGAACGGGAGAGATTCTCATCGTGATGAGGTGGAACCGGCAGATTCTCATCGTGATGAGGTGGAGACGGGAGATTCTCATCATGATGAGGTGGGGACGGGGAGATTCTCATCATGATGAGGTGGAGCAGGAGATTCTCATCATGATGAGGGTGGAGCGAGGGATTCTCATCATGATGAGGGTGTAACGGGAGATTCTCATCATGATGAGGTGGAACGGGAGATTCTCATCGTGATGAGGTGGAATAGGAGATTCTCATCTTGATGAGGTGGAGCAGGGGAGATTCTCATCATGATGAGGTGGAATAGGAGAGATTCTCATCATGATGAGGTGGGACGAGAGATTCTCATCATGATGAGGTGGAACGGGAGATTCTCTTAGTGATGAGGTGGAAGCGGGAGATTCTCATCATGATGAGGTGGAACGGGAGATTCTCATCATGATGAGGTGGAACGGGAGATTCTCATCCGTGATGAGGTGGAACGGGAGATTCTCATCATGATGAGGTGGAACGAGGAGATTCTCATCGTGATGAGGTGGAACGAGAGATTCTCATCGTGATGAGGGTGGAACGGGAGATTCTCATCGTGATGAGGTGGAGTGGGAGATTCTCATCGTGATGAGGTGGAATAGCGAGATTCTCATCGTGATGAGGGTGGAACGGGGGAGATTCTCATCGTGATGAGGTGGAACGGGAGATTCTCATCGTGATGAGGTGGAATGGGAGATTCTCATTATGATGTCTTGGAACGGGAGATTCTCATTGTGATATCTTGGAACGGGAGATTCCCATCGTGATGAGGTGGAACGGGGAGATTCTCATCGTGATGAGGTGGAATGGGAGATTCTCATTGTGATGTCTTGGAACCGGGAGATTCTCATCGTGATGAGGTGGAATGGGAGATTCTCACTGTTATGAGGGTGGAACGGGAGATTCTCATCGTGATGAGGTGGAATGGGAGATTCTCATTGTGATGTCTTGGAACGGGAGATTCTCATTGTGATGAGGGTGGAATGGGGGAGATTCTCACTGTTATGAGGTGGAAGCGGGAGATTCTCACTGTGATGTCTTGGAATGGGAGATTCTCATCGTGATGAGGTGGAACAGGAGATTCTCATCGTGATGTCTTGGGACGGGGGACCCTGGTGGTGGTGAGGTGAATGGGAGATTCTCATCGTGATGAGGTGGAACAGGAGATTCTCATCATGATGAGA
>JALJCO010006936.1:0-34706 GCA_023101725.1 Atherinomorus stipes | reverse complement strand
TTATTGAGCATTTTCCAATAAGTTATTTTTTTAAAAGTACAAACAATGAAATAGCTGTTATTTATTAGCTTTAAATGGTTTATTTATGAATGAGGTGGCGAAGCTGAGCTTCAGGGTGGCGGAGCCTACCCTGAGGTGGCAGAGCGGGGTTCTGGTGGGCTCAGGCCCACTTAAATCACTGTGTCTCAGCAGTGAACCAGATCCATCAAAATCCCATTTATCCTCCCTTTTTATGGAGATTCAGAGTTTTCCAAACTTACATTAATATTTGTCATACAAACCAAGTCTGTTACTGCTGATTTTTGAAGTATGCCAGGTGGGCGAGATCAAACCATCTTTGAGGGTGGGGGTTGCTGTATTTTTGTTGTGAGGTTAAAAAAAAAAAAAAGAAAAAAGAAAGCACATACATTTAAACTTATATTATAAAATTCTCTCAAGTTTGAGTGGTGCTGGGATTTAATTTAAGGGTGCTTTAGCACCTCTAAAAATGGACTAAAATCGCTTATGGATGTCCAATAAATGACCATAGAGTTACTGTTTTCTTTTTAATTCATATTTTATTCTTAGATTTTTGTATAATTTATTATAGTTACAGTGTAGATACTCTTGTTTTTACACATGTATCTGTTATTTTATGGCCCACTCATTTGAAATTTTGTTTTAATGTGCACTGTAAGACCGTAAACGTGTTTGTTCTCATGACAATAAAGTCTTGTCCAGATGGATTCATGTTTGACACGTTTTAATGTTCATCCTAACAAGATCTAGAATTACAACTTTCAGAAGCTAGCTAAAAGGAAAAAAGTGTTAATGCAAAGCAAAACCATTCCATTATTAACATAATAGCACTGAAATTAGCATTTTCACAAGGTTTTAAGGCTCTTTGCTCCGTGGCAAGATGCATGAACGTCTCCCTTTCTATTTCAAAGGCATGCACCTTTCTCCTCTTTGTCTACATACACGTTTCCTTGTAACATTTTAACAACCTTCCCATTTTATTGGCACTTACTTCACATATTAGTTTGTTCGACACAACTGACTGGAAACAACCATCTTTGCCAGTTAATTAAATTTAAAAAATGGACAACATTAAAACTAATTAAGAATGAAACCAAATTGGAAAGCTGGATAATTACCCTCCAGGAGTAGTGGCAACATAAAACTGTGTATTTGGTCAGTAATGTTAATGTGAATGTATGAGCAGAGGTGAAATCCAAATGTTTGATAAAGCTGAGCAACCACAATCTTAAAAGATGTTAGGCATGGCTCGGGAGACAAAGCCATATCACGAACCCATAGTTTTTCCTAATAGCGCATTCACAACATATTAGATGTTGAAACTAAGATATTTTACAATTTCATGGAAATATATTAGCCTTTCTTGAATGTGATGACAGACGCATCTCTCAAAGTTGGAACATGATGTTTACCATTACTCAGCATCCCATATTCCTGCATCAACTGTCTGTAATCATCTGGAAAGTGAGGTGACCAGTTGATACATTATTTGGAGGGGAATAATGTCCCATTCTGGTCTGATGCAGGATCTGAAATTGCTCACCAGTGCTGGACCTTCATGAATTTTTCATTTTACGAAGCACCAACAGATGCATGATGTTTTGTATTGGTGAAAGGTCTAGACTGCAGGCAGGCCAGTTTAACATCCAACATCCTAACTCTTTTATTGTGCAACCATACTACTGGTATGGATGCTGTATGTGATTTAGAATTGTTTTGCTGCAATATGCAAGCCCTTCACTGACAGACATCGTCTGGATGGGAGCAGATGTTGCTCTAAAATCTCTATGTATTTTTCAGCATTAATCGTGTCTTCACAGATGTGGAAGCTGTCTATGCCATAGGCACTAATGTAACCCCATACCATCACAGATGCAGGCTTTTAACTGTCCACTGATAAGCTGGATGGTTCCTCTCCTTGTAATGGTGTAGGATACCGTTTTAGTTTTCAACTTGACCTCATAAGCTTTGGGATTTTTGGATTGTGTTCATTTATGGCTTCTATGGTTGAAGGAGCTTCAACTTGCATCTGTGAGTTGCATGGTGATCTTTGTCCAGACAGTGATTTCTGGAAGTAGCCCCAAGTCCATGCATGTTTTTAATGCAGTGTCACCTGAAGGACCAAAGATCACGGCCATCCTGATTTTACCATTAATCTTGTCCCAAGATATTATACACTGTACATGTATAAACTTCAGTCTTCACATTTTGACACTGAGGAACATTTTCTTATCTTATCCTGAGAGTGTAACTCAGACCCTGGGGCTATCATTAATCTGAGTCTTACATGACAATATATGATTTCTGTGCTTGCACAATCAGAATAATATTTGTGGGGAGATCATCTCTGAGGGATTATCTCTTTTGGTGCCAGCCTGTCTGAGCTCTCTTTGTTTAAAAAAACTATTTTGCTCCTCAGGATCAGAACTTCTTCAGACCTTGAGCAGCTCATCTCAGACTCTGTGACCCTCTCTGCGTGCATGCTATGCTCCCTTTTCTTAAATAAACTTTTTATTTTTAACCTAAACTCATTCTGACATTTGGCAACACTTTTTTTTTCACAATTTTTGGATGGAGTTTGTTACATTTTGTTGAATCACTGCCTAGCTTTACACCTGAGAGGCTCTGTGAAATGCTTCTTTCATAACCATTAATCTGTTGCCATTTAACCTCATCAGTTGCTCTCTTAGTTGTTTGTGATTTGTCCCATTTTCATTTTCAGCCTTTCGTTGCTCTTATTCAAATTTCTTTTAGATGTGTTGCTGCCATCAAATTAAAATGAGCTAACATTTTCCATATATGAGAAAATGTCTCAGTTTCAACATAAGACATGTTCATGCTCCAAAGTGTAGCCTATAAAACACAGAAATTTACCTATTTATTTACCTTTTTACTGTATTTTAAATTGTTCTTGCTTGTATTGTTTTCATGTTATCATGTGAAGCACTTTGTGACTCCTGCCTGTGAAAAGTGCTATACAAATAAAGTTTACTTACTTACTTACTTAGGTGTATGAAATTTGCAAATAACCACATACTGTTTATTTACATTTTAAACACCATCTTCTTTGAAACGGGGAATGCCAGTTCTGTTCCCAGGTGCTTCAGGTCAGTTTCTGTAACGCCTTGAAGACAGACATGCCCCAAAATCCCAGCACACATAACCAACAGGGCCATCTAAAAAAAACAACTAATTTATTAATTAATAAAAGTCCAACATATTGGGTCACATTACGGTTCACAAAAATGCAAAATAAAATAAAGTTTAAACTCTTATTAATTATATCAATTACGCTACATTTTTGTATCACCTGTGAGAATCAAGAAATTTTAAGATTTGTATTCGGTCAATTACTTTTTCTTTAATATTTTGGCTAAACAAAAAAAAGCATTACAGTTCAATAAACTGTAAAGTGTCAGTCTTTTCAACATTTTATGGAAAGAAATCCAGAAATTACTCCACAAATTCATAATATAAGCGCGTCACGAGCAGGAGGACAAATTAAATACGGATGTTTTGTCGCCCTCTTGTGTACGTGGTCGCAAAAAGCAGCAGTCAGTGCCGGTTGGATGGATCCATAGGTCAATAGAAGACAGTCACGTACAGCAGCGGAGGTAGCGTGTACTGTAAATTACTGCGCGTCACGGCTTAAACCATGACGCATGACGCAGACACAAGTTCCTGTCATTAATGTAAGTGAGAAGCGGAGAGCCGCGCCTTTTAGGGAGTAACTGGACAAATTGTCGTTCTTAATGGTATTTTAATGAAAATTGTTCACGGAAAGGGGGAGAAGCTGAGACGAGAGTAGACTGAGCCACGCGTATCCGCTCACAAACAACGGCCACGTGTGCGCTCCCTTAAAAATATAGCGGGAATCTCCCCCCTTAAAAAACAGATGCAGAAATTTAGTTTAACGTCCGCATTGTAAAAATGTCCCGTGAACCATTCACCACAACACAAAACTAAATTATTTTCGAATGTCACATCAGTGAGGACAGCACCCTTCCCCTGTGTAGTTATAGGTTATATCTCATAAAATAGTGACTGCTGCGCCTCCACATGACACGGCGGCTCAAATTCCAAGAGTGAGATCCTCATTTGAACAGAACATCTGTAGCCGCCTCATCAGGCCCATTTGTAGGCTCATTTCTGCACCTGGATGTCATAAGTATCAAAAGGCTGTTCCTTGGTCTAAACAAACAGCATGTGCCCCTCTGCAAACCTCCGTTAATGATTGACAAAAAATAATGAAAAACAAAGTACTTCCGCTTTGAAGAGATTGAACATGTGTATGCGAAGCATAAAATAAAATACTAAAGATGCTGCTCATAAGGGGTATTAATTCACCTCAGAGATCTTTTTATTATCCACACCTCATGCAGACCTGTGTGGAGGTAGTCTGAACCATCAGAATGCGCGAGATTGTCATTCCAATGTGACCCGAGTCCGCCATACCCTTATAATAGGACGGCACGGCTGCAATATCTCCAAACCGGAGCGCGAGCGTGTAGTGCGCGCTGCTTATCAGAGGAACGACATACTTTAACCGGCTGGTATAAAAGTCACTTTGAGCTCGAGCCAGGAACTGCGCCAGAGGTAACCCTTACCGATAATTCTTTAATAATTTCGACAATTTTTGTTCATAGCCAGACCGTATATGTTAAAAATGCTGAGATACATATTTAGTGGGTAGACCAGGGGGAGAAAAACCAAAAAACGCTCAGCTGAAAATTGCGTCCACTAACGGCTACTTGTAGTTATTTTTTTTATTTTTTTCCCCAACCATTTAAAGAAAAATGATAAAACTAATAAACTAAAAAAAAAGAAGACAGCATTCAAACAAACAGAAATTTCTGCCTCTGTAAAAGAGAAAGGGAAACGGCTCTGTGAAAAGGAAATACTTGTACGTCCTGAAAAACGAGGCTTCTTAATGACGGCGAATGCCCCAAAATATGCTGTCACTTTTGTTTTCGCATTTTGGGCTAAAATGTGGATTAAAGAGGCACTAATATATTTGATAGGCGACTGTATTTACACCTCTAGGCTATCGTTTACAGAAATGCTCGGTAAAAGGAGTGACGACAGCGCCGCATTTCTAGAAAGAGCTTCAGGTGCCGCATGCAGCACCCCGAAAATATCCCCCCAAATTAATCATCTGCTCACTCTGAAGATTCAAACATAGACGCCAGTCCCTTTTCTATATAGCCTATCTTCAAAATTAGGCTACTAATGAGAGTGCATTTATATCCATCTGCGTTTTCCTGACACGCAAACAGTCTGTCCTGCTAACCTGTAGGACTTCCTTTTCCATCTTACAGTAATCTAAGCATTGGTGAAACTGTCCTTACAGAGGTAAACATGGCTGATGAGATTCAGACCAAACTCGAAAGTTACCGCACTGCTCCCTTTGATGCCAGATTCCCCAACCAGAACCAGACCAGAAACTGCTGGTCCAACTACCTGGGTAAGAGATGACAAGGTCAAAGGTGATCACTGACATGTTGGTTATTCATTTCTCTTACCCAGTAACTCTAGTAAGTCTCTGCTGTTCTAAGTGTGAAGAAATGTGAAGTTTTAGAGCAAATATTGCATTTACAAGGGACTTTTTATTGTGCTGGCCCCTGAACTCTGGAGTAGATCTAGGGCGGGTTTAGTTGAGGGTTACTAACGCGGCTTAGTTGATACTCATTGTTGGTTGTCTCTATTAATAGACTACCACCGCTGTCAGAAAGCTCTGGACGCCAAAGGAGTAGACACTGCCCCTTGTGATTGGTACAGGAGGGTCTACAAGTCTCTCTGCCCCCTATCCTGGGTAAATATTCTATATTATTTATTTATGCTTCTACAAAAATGACAATCCACTATCCATACAAACCTTGTATGTTTAACAGTAGTTGTCTAAATCACTATTCATCTAATTGGCATACTGGACACATTATGCACATATAAAAATAATCATGGTTACAAAAGTTCTGAAAGCACATCTGTTTACATATCTGACAATGATGAAATTATGGTTCTTTTATTGTAATAGGTATGTTATAAATGTATATATTAAAAAAAGGTTTACTTGTCAGAGTAATTTGTTTCTGCATATTTTTCCTTATAGGTCCAGAAATGGGATGACCAGAGAGAAGACGGAACCTTTCCTGGAAAAATCTAAGACTGCCGTCTCTAAAGCTGTTTGCAAAGATGTAATCTTTCCAGCTAAATGTTTGTAGAAGTGGTACCTTTCCACTACAAATGCTCTTTCCCAGGAGCACATAAAACTGAATGGTCATTCCTTACAAATAACATGAAATGTACAACAGATTCTGCATTAAAAATTCTCAGGATGTATTTATGGAGCTCTGCTGTCTCTAGTGTATTGTCCTTTTTAAGACATGCCCTTCTTTCCACCAGATATTAACAGATGCTCTAGCTTGGCTTAGTGCACATGTTGGTTAAATGATTAAATGAAGGCAATCACTTCTAAACATAAAAACCAACACATAAATGTAAGACTGTACCAAATTTAGATCTGTTGAGCAGCTCTGATCAGTTAAAACGTTCTCGAGAGAGAGAAAAAAACTAATCCAGAAAACTGAAGATAGACGTTTTTCAGTTTTATTCATTTAAATAAACCTACATCAAATATACATATATACTTAAGATTAGAAAAATAAATACTTAAAAACACAAGAAGTCAAACAACAGTCACCATCTCAAAGAGCATAACTGATATGACCTGCAGGGACTTTTGCTGCTATTTGACTGAAATTAAATCAGTAAAACTGCATTTCATATACAGTTAAACCCACGAGTAATGAGTTTAAAACTCTTTAAAGGGGGCTCAGTGAGGCATTTAAAACTCCAAACAAAAGGGTCAAATATTTTTAAGATAACATCTAATTCTGAGGGGTCTCTTCCATGCAACAAGTTAGTACAGTATATACTGAATAAAAGAAATTTAACACAGACTACCAAATAGTATAATTATGGTTAAACCATGAATATCCCTTTAGAAATACCATATTTCTCAATTTGAGGTAAGTCCATAGTATTTGCATATTAGAAATTGCATTTTTTTTTTCCTATTTAAAATCTAATTTTATGTTCAAATAAATGTAATAAAATTGCTTTAGCAGCTCAAGAGATGTTTGCCTCCAAAAATCTATCTTGTGCACATTGCAACTTCCATAAAGGTCACTTGGATTGCAAACAAGCTGAAGCAAAGCAGAAAGGATATATATCTCCCTAATATTTTGGAGCCACATAGATGCATTAATATACAGTAAAGCTTTGCATAACTTTAGCACATTTTCTTTAAATCAAAATGTATTCAGTTGATACCTTTTTTTTTTTAATTATGTAAGCCTTTGATATAAATCTTACACTGGTGAAAACCTCTTTGACAGCACTTTTCTAAGGAAAACCATTTGGTTTTGAAATAGATTAGCCAACAGATGTAAAAATTGTTACCAGATATAAACTAGTGGCTGCATAGCATTACAATTAGTTGGTGCACGTAGGCCACGAGGTTCATCTGTGGAAAGAAGTTATTAAATGTAAAATTCGCCACATCCTGATGTGGGTGCATTACTCTGGCCTTGGAGCTGTTTTTTCTTTTCTCAAAGTATTTACATGCCACAAGCAGCATTAGAATATGCAGCACAAAAATCACAAGTAGCAGCCACAGATATAATATTTAGTACTAGGCACAATAACCGGGCTGATAAAATGCAGCCTCAGATTTGTCTTGGCACTGTGGGAGGGACGACATGTTAGATACAGTACATGTTTGGGTTACGTGTGTCTGTGGGTGTGTGTTTTCACAGCAAAAGGACAGGAAGGTTATCCAACCACAAAGTGGAATCCTGTGCGTGTGTGTACAAACCTAAAGTCCAGGCTTGTTCTTCTGCATGACAACGCTGCAAAACGAGACGGTGTGACAGATTTAAATCTTTATGCAAGAGTTTTCAAGAAGTCACCCATCAAAAGGTGGAGAGTAACAGTCAGTTCTGCTCTCTGTTAATCAACAATGAATTCATCTTAGTCTGCTCCTCAGTTAGAACCGCCTCTTCCCATGTTTCCCACCATCAGTCATGCAGGTTTTAGGTCGCAGAGCTAAAGAAAAGAACAAATACGTTGACATCTTTAAACCACTGTGCCAGAAAAGTACAATGCAATGATTTCACCGAGTCCAGCTGTTGCACCTGGATCTGCCGTCTGCTTCTTCTTGTTGTGATGAACTATCTGATTCTCATTGGTCATCTTCACATCCTGATCCTCCACATGATTACTGCAACACAGCAAACAAAACATAGAAACTTGAAGCCAGTGGGTCCTGGCCTTATGAGGCCAAAAATGGAAGGGAGGGAGGGAAGAACGGGCTGGAGGAGAGACTGAGAAATCACAAGTCAAGCATGTGGTTAAGGATGGAGAGGAATGGCAGAGGGACATCTGAGGGCACTGGAGGAATCTTCAGTACAGGGATTGACCACAGGGAGGCGCTGACATGAAGCTTTTAGGACTCTGTTACTCACTGTTGGTGAAGTCTGCTGCCACGAGGGCTAAGATGGAGAAGAGTTGTTCAAATCAAGTGAATTACTGGGGCAGTGAGGTTTGAACTCACTTTGTTTAATTTAATCTATCCAATAGTTGATATTAGATTGTAAGTAGTTCAGCAATGGCTTTGACAGTTGAATGACTGGCAAAAGACCAAGACATGATGAGAAGAAGCAAACCTGATGACTGTGTTCCTCTCGCGATGTGCAATGTAGACGTCGTCTGTGAACAGGATGGTATGGTACGGCACCACTGGGTCACAGGTCGGCAGGATGCCCCGCGACGTGTGGCCTACGCTGTCCAAGATGCCATTATACACCAGCAGGTCGTCCACCAGCAGCTGTTGACACAGACAGACATGTAGCTGGAGGTCCAAATTAACCAAAAACAGTAATATTTAACGTCAGACAATGAGCCTTACCCCAAACTCTTTTACTCCTCTCTGAGGTGTCTTTGAGTAGTTCCACAACTTGATCATAGACACCGTCACTGGCTGATCAAAGATGACGTACACGCGGTTCACCTGCACAGAATTAAGCCACACACACTTAATTCAGCTGCACTTAGATCTGGTTTACTTAGAGCTGGCTCACTAATGAGGCTTGGCTACTCCTCACCAGTCCAGGTAGCACCGGAGCTAACCACATGTGTCTGCCATCAAGGGTGTCGCTGAGTCCATCAATTAATTTATCTGGAGTCCGAACATCACCGCTTACATTGTCCAGTACGTTCACACTGTCTGGAAAAGCTGCAATGTCTGGTTGATGCAATAATTGAGGACGAATGATACCTGATGTTTTAAAGTATATCAATAATTGAACATCAAAACGGCTACAAATATGAACAGTTTTGTAGCACTTAACTCTTTTCTTACATGAACAGTCATAAAAGCACATATGTAATTAATTCTACTACCTTGGAGTTTAATTTCCTCTAACATGCATATTATTTTTTATATGACAGAACAGATGTTTCATACATTTTCCTTTATCTGAATTTGACCAAATATTCAAATAGCATCATTCATAATAGCGCCTTCATTTGGTTATTGTTAGTGACACCACTGTAAAGTATCAGGGCACACAGTAATATTTTCAGCCTTACATATCCCAACAGAAAACAGGAAACTAACCTAACATTTTAGTATTTTAATTACAGATTTACAGTGTTTCATGCAACCATTACCACATAAAGAGTGGACACAGATCAGGATGAATAGAAATCTGCATTTAGTCTGACTGACACATGAGGAAGGATACTGTTGTCACTGAGACTGATCTTCTCGTGGTTCTGGTTGTAAAACTCCAGGCCGTTCAGACCAATGTAGTAAGGGTCTCCCCACGTTGTTAACAGCTGCAGCTGAAAGATGACTGATAGGTGAGAGTTAAAGAATACACAACCAGGAGCATCTTGTTTCATATGTAAAAGTTTTTCTATTTCCCTCTTACTCCAGGATACTTTAGGCTTTTAGAAAACACTAAATATGAATTTAAATAGTCACCAGAACAGGCGACTGCTTTATGATAAACACAGGACTGAAGAGGACCAGTAAAACTTGCTTAAATTATCCTGTGCTTTTTAGGCCTGGTGTTAATGTGATACCCAGGCCTTCATGCCATATGGTGTCTGGCTGGAGGACATCCACCAGACAGATGAGCAGCCTCTGATTTTAACCATTTATTATGGAAACACACACCATAGGAAAAAAAATATGAAAGAGTACTACACTTTCTGGTAATACTGCAAAAATAAATGACGACATATTAAATTAAATCAATTCTCCTGCTTAATTTGAAAGAGGTGGTGGTTAGCTTGTTTATGGAAAGGTGAGTTCTCCTTAGCAACCAAGTCTTAAGTTCAAGTAGAAAGGTAAAACAAAACCTGCATTAGACGTCAAAAGCCTTGAGGGAGATTGAGCTCCTCTGAAGAGCAAGGGCGCTACTCTGTTGTGCAGCATGGAGCAGTCAGCAGAAAATCTTTCCTGCATCCTCACAAAATTCAGTTTTACAAGGCTGAAGATGAACACACACACACACACACACACACACACACACACACACACACACACACACACACACACACACACACACACGCACAAGTCATGGTGCATTTTGAAAACAAGAGCTGTGGAATAACAAAGTCTAAAAATAACCTTTTAGTGCAGTGAGCATAAGCTGGTTTGGAGAGGGGAAAAGAGGTCAAAATATCTCTAAAAGAGCATTTTAAACTTTTAAGCCTGAGGCTGCATCGATCATGCTTTGAGCTTGTGGTTCAGCAAGTGCTAGAGAATTCAACTAAATACCAGCAAATTCTGGAAGCAAACATCAACATGTCTATAAAAAAAAAAAGTTGAAAGATGAAAAGAGGATGGCTTCTGAAACAGGACAGTGAACTTCGATAGATATGAGTCAACACTAGGCCCAGAGCTCACAGGCACCAATCTAAACTTCATCAAAAATCTTTGGATAAACCTCAAAAGAGCATCGTGTGAAATGGCCAAAGAATCTGACTGAAGTAGCTTTTGGAAGTAGAATAGATGAAAATCCAACCAACAAAAGCAGGAGAAGCCTTTTAGCTGACAAACAGCGATATTTCCTGAGGGAGAATCACTAAGCACTGTCCATAGAGCATCCACAAGCCTTTGCTTTATGCCTTCTCCCTGTGTTATACTGAAACATCCATCCATCCATCTATCCATCCATCTTCAAAATTATTCATACCCTCCAATTAAAGAAAAGGCTAAATTCACAATAGTAATTCAAATTCAAAAAAAATTAAAAATAAACACAAACTTTCAAAATTATAATTTAGTAAAATCAAATATTGCTTTTGAATTGTGGTTGGAAATAATGAAAAGAAAAAAAAAAAAACTGTCCCTCACACATTAGAGCACCTTTCCCATGAACAGTGGACCAAAACACGTGTCAACAGGTGTAAAAGTCTTTTTGAACATTCCAGAAAACATCTGATTGCAGTGATTGCCTGAAAGTGTTGCTCAACAAAATTTTAGCTTCAGAGCCCCATCATGATTGTTTACTTGTTTATTTTGTGTGTGTGTTTGTTTTTAATATTTCTTTCAAACCACAATTCAAAAACCAATGTCATGATTTTCATATAATTTTTATTTCTTATTACTTTTGTCGATTTCATCTTATTTCACTGACAGCTGATTTTTTTGCCTTCTTTACTTTGAGGGTATGAATAATTTTGAAAGACTGTACATACTGTAGCATAGTGCTGAAGTGACAGCCATGCCATTTGTCACTAAACCTAACCACAATCCACATGATGCTGTACTGTTAATATCCACATCATTTGCAACCTCCAACTCCAGTTACAGAAAACACAGCTGCAAGTCCAGGTTAATACATGATGCACAAAATCTGTAATCGATACTTTCTCATGTATATGGAAGAATTTTGTTCAGCATATTTCCTCAAGCCTGTTCTTTTTCTTTCACATGTGTTAAAAAACTGCGAGTAAGTCAGTCAAAGTCCATGTTCTTAGCAAAGCAAAGAAATCTGATTAGTGAATTTGCAAATATGTCTAGATTACTTTCATGCTGACAGAAGGAATAAAACCAGCTGTCCAAACATGAGGCATGTGTTTAAAAGGGTATCTGTGCAATGTGGTCAGGTGCATGTGCTGCCAAGGGTCAGAAACCAGCTTGTCTGGCGAAGCCAAGCTCCAAAAGAGAGGTGCCATGGCTACTCACTTAAACTTGAAAAAGATAGATGATTGCTGATCAAATTTCCAAAAGGATCACACTTTTCAGCCACAAGCTGAAGAACATTGCGGATCCAGGACAGTAACGGAATCGACAGACAAACTCTGGTCCCACAGTGTTGTCTTGACTACCTATACGTTTCAAAATATAAAACTCTCATCCCACAAGACTTACTGCTCATCACTACTCAGAGAACATAAGCACCTTATATTATATGCATTTAGGATTTGCCTGCATGCAGATTTGCGTTTATAACAACGTGCACAGACAGTCTCAATAATACATGTCAGGCCATGTAATAACTCACTTACAAATGTGACAGCTTAGTCTAGGACAGCGGCTGAAACTGATTACAGTGTTAGCCTGAACTTTTAGTTTTTATTTAGATAAATCCGTCATCATGGACAGATCAAAATTTCCCTACACACTGATTTATGACAAGAAAAGAATTTTGAATCAAATAAACAGAGATTTTGAGATCTGAGCACTTTTCCTGACAGTAAATAATTCTTGTGTTTTACAGCAGGCGTCATTTCTGATAAATGTTGCATGTTGTCACGAACATTGCCATGCTGCTCACATTGTCCGATATAGAGAACAGAAACACAACTTATGTTGGAAAAACAAGCAACATTATTCAGAAATGGTGTCGGGTTATATTTTCCACAAGTCAAAACCCCTGAAGTGTGTAAAAGGATACAGCCACAAGGCATGATGGGAGCTTCATAGTCCATGCTGGCTTGTTCTTGTTTCTTAGAGTTTCCTCTAAATACGAAGCAGGACAACTACAGGTTAGGTAATGCAGTTTTTTTATTTTGAGATGAACTAGCTCCAACTCAAACTGTGCTCCAAACCTGTAGGCGTCTTCGTTGCACCTGTTATTGGTGTGTGTCTGAAGGAAGTCAACAAAGAGGATCTCCTGGGCAAAGTCAAAGTGGCAATTGCCTGGTCCTTTCCTGATCAGGAATCCCTCCGTTGGGGAGATGGCAACGTCATCCATGTACAAATGTATGACTTTCACCTGAATGGAACATTAACACAGCTTTACGTTTACATTTTAGATTTTTGTGTGATTGTCTTTGTTGCGCATTAATGATGCTGCTTTAGCAAGAATGTCTGTGATGCTTCATGTGTGATTGCAAGCTTCAAGTATTCTGTGCTGATAATTTCTAATCTGTTTTGCACTTATTTGTACAAAAACACAGACTGATGTGTTGTCCCACCTAAAAGGATTTACATTATTATGTTCTTAGAGCTATCATTGTAAAGCTAAGTCTATTCTCTTCACAGCTGCAGCATTCAAATAAATAAATCTGATTTGGGCCCTGCAGATAATTGTCTCACCCCTCTGTAGGAATCCTCAGGCGACTTGTTATAGTTCCACATACGGAGGCCGGCGATGGTCTGGACCTTGCTGAAGGTAATGTTCAAGATGTGAGGCTCTCCAAAAGAAAAAGGGATCAGCCACATGTGCTCATCATCAGTGGTAATGTTGTGGCCATCAATGAGCCTGCATGATTAAAAACAAGCACTGAAGATTGCCCCAGACAGCACTGATCTGATATTAGGCTGAAATACATTCACTGTCAGACATACTTATCAAGTGTACGCAAGTCATGCCCGTACTCAGGTAGGTCGTTGAGGTCCCTTGGTGAGGCAGCCATCATACTGATATCTAAAGGTAAGCTCTCACCATCTTTCCCCACTACCTCCAGTCCTGTCAGGCCCATATAATGGGCGTCACCCCAAGTCATCATCAGCTCCAGTCTAAGGCCTGGGATAGCACAACACAATTACTTTAGCTTAAAAAACTATTCAAAATACACCACAAGAAGGTTGGTAAACATGAGATAATACAATATTGGTATACTCACACTTTCCAGTGTACATCCCAGGGATGTGCTCCAAAATTTCCTCAGATTGGCTCACATTGGGATCAAGTTGAAGTTTCAACTAAAACAACATAAGAGAACTTAGAATTTTTGACATAGGGCCTTATTTTCGAGTTAGCTAGGGTACTGTTCATCATTGGAGACAGTTTCAACATATTTCTTTTTTTTTTTTTTTTCAGTTACAGTAGGTTGCTGACGGTACGGCCAGTGCAAGTCAAAAATGAGCCTGTCATTAAAAACAATGTTATCCACACTACAGAAAAACCTGAAGCAAATCAGTTATAATGCAAGCGTATCTATGTAAATACTCGTGTTAATAGAATAATGTTTCAAATAAAACTAGCCTTGCATTGCGTAGAATTTTTATTGTAAAGTGTCTCAGCAGTTACATGGTTTTACTTCCTGTATTTGGCAGCAGAGCAATATTATCTGATGCTGGTTGCTTGATCGCACCATTCAGTTAAAATATGGCCACGACTGAAAGGTTTGAGGATATGTCAGATTTTGAAGACAACTACGGATTTCTTAACAAACAAACCGTCACCATATCTTCATGAACCTGGAAAACCACCTGGAAGCAAAGTATAATCCCACACCTGGTGAGAAACTAGTCTGTCAAAATGTAATGTATGATTTGTGATCACACAGGAACCATATGTATTTTTTTATACACGTATTTACACAGATAGACTTGTTTTGATGTTATCACTGATTTGCCTCAGGTGTTCTGTGGAGTGGACAACAGGCAAGGTGGTTAACGACAGTCAAGGTGGTTCCTATTGACTTGGGCCGTGGCATCAGCAACCTCCTGCAACTAGAGTAACAAGATGACACATGTTGAAACTGTCTCCAGTGATAAATAGCACCCTAGCAAACTCAAAAATGAGGCAATGTGTCCAAAATTCTGATCTACCCCTTTAAGGTTATCAAACTGTGGAAATCAAACATACTATAAATGAAACCATACTTACAGTGAGATCTTCTTCTCTGAAACCGGCCTGTGTGAAAGGTCTTTCTTCACCCTCTCCATCTGCAGTGCGGGGTCTCTGCAGCTCCTCCTCATACACCAAGCTCTCAGGACCCTCACCTTCACTGAGGAAGGTTTCATCATAACGCGACATAGCCTCCAGGATCTCATCATCAGTGGTGAACAGGATAGTGTCCCCAAACTGATCCAATCCTGATGCAGCGATTAAGTCAGGAAAAAGCAAAGTTGGTAAAGAGTAACAGGAGTGTTTAATGTTGTGATGTAATAGTCGGATACCTCCAGACAGTGTTCCTGAAGCCTTGGCAATTTCTCCTCTGAAGATGCACCTTCCATCCAGCAGCATCTCCACCTCTTTCACACCGCGGAATGAATGGATGCGTGACTTGTTGTAGTTCCATACACGGATCATGGCAACTTGATACACAGTTCCAAAGTCCAGGAAGATGGTGTGGCTACAACCAGGGGTGAATGGAGCAAGCCAGAGATGCATGTCATCCTGAGTGCGATTGATGCCATCAATCAAGTTGGTGACCACACGTGGATCTTTGCCATACGCTGGGAGAATGTTGATGTCTGGAGGGTCGGCACGGATGTGAGCAGGCCGAAGAGGCTCTCCACTAGAACTGAACACCTCCAGCCCATTGAGACCGACATAGTGACGATCACCCCATGTGGATAAAATGTTGATAACCAGCCTTTGGCCCTGCGGCAACACCGGGATCTCAAAGTCATCCTCCCTCTCCATGGATGGATCATCATCAGGCCCTTCACACAAAGGTCCCTGCGTAGTCAGAGAAGACAGCAGATTCCTGGATGCTGTGGAGGGGTTAAGTGGAACTGTGGGAGGACCACGTCCCTGACGTTGAAGGAACTCATCGAAGATATCGCCTTCAAATCCCATGTTGGAGATGCGCCCACGCTGACATTGGTTGAACTTAGTGAGAGAGTCCCAGGACTCCATGAGGGTGTCATCCTGCTGGCTGTGCAGCTGGGCCCGAGAACTGCTCTGCCTCCTGCTCGTGCTCACCAAAGACATCGGTTCCTCTGGAGAACACACAAACAGACTCGGAACCATAAGCAAACTAAAGAAAATAAAAATCCTTCTGTGGCTGAAGTTTCTTACACTTATTATCAAACATAGCACACATACTGTATGAACTAGACTTTCTTTTTTTAAAAACACAGAAAAAAGAATTGTTTAACATAAAAAAAATTAAAGATAATTGTGGAGTTTATTTGTGAACAAAAAAAAATCCCCCCCAAATTTTGTGTATCTTTGAAATTAAATACAGATGTTGGCATGAAAAAGTTCCCCTTTCTGCCGACTGCCAGCCACTTACCAGCGACTTGTCTGCTAATTCAAATGCCTGGGCACACAGGCGTTCCTCTATTTCAGAGCATAAATGAACGCCTGGAACAAGGACGTTTCCACACGCCAGGTTTGGACACTGTGCGTGATGACGTATTCGCGGGACAAATCATTTAGCCAGTGATAGTGCAGTAATTACTGCACCACTTCTGGCAGAAAAAGGCGGAACTTTTTAATGCCGCATATGTAAATGTAATGAATACACGTCCAGTCTCGTAAAGAGAGTAAAGCTAGTGGCAGTATGGTTGAAAAGTCTCTCAAAAATTAACTAAATATTTCTCATTTCTTGTTTGAGATTGATTAAATCAGGATTTAATATCTAAATTACGATTTAATTACAATAGAAAATCAAATTTCTAATATGTTACCCTATGTGCAGGTCCATTGGCTGATATTTTGAGGTTAATCAAAAACAAAAAAACGAATTGCACATCCAAAAAAACCTCTGTGGTCCACTTTCATAACACCTGGAGGAGGAAACCTTGCATACCTGCATTCGCCAGAGCTGCAGCTCTGTGGTGTTGCTCCTCTGCCAGCCTGGAAGTGACCGAGGGATTTCTGAATGAACTCCTGCGTCCACTGATGGGTCTCTCTGGCTTTTGATCACCAAGCTCCTCCAGCAGGTCGCAGCTCAGATCCAAAGAGTCAGCCTTCCACTGACTCCCATTCATCGTCCTATCCACCCCTCTGCACACCCGGCCAGGGTTGCAAGGCAGCTCTGGGAGCATGGAAGAGGACGAAGCTGGTGGCGGTTTAAATTCTGCTGAATGCTGAGGTACAAGCCACCGTGGCCTCTCCCTGTTGGCCTCACAGCCCTCTGGAGCACCTCTGTTCAGAGGCTGCAGCCATTGGGGGGCAACCCGCGATGAGGATGGCTGAGTGGTGACTGTTTGCTCCTTTACTGCTGGCTGCTCCAGCTGCTGCCTGGGGGAGTGGGGCTCATCTGAAGCTGGCAGGTCAAAAGAGTTTCTCTGAGAAGAGGGACGACGAGTGGAAGATGAAACACCTGCTGAAGGAGCGATGGGCGGTAGCGGTGTATGTGATTTCTCCTGCATGTCTACCATAGTTGCTGAATCTGACAGGGCATTTGAACTCTGGTACCGCTGAGTGCTGCTGCCCTCCCCACCCTTCCTGTCCTCATAGCGATGGGGGCTCGCACCACAAAGATTGTGTCCTGAAGATACAGGGCTGGAGAACAAAGAGTCCAAGACCTGGAAATCCTTGAGATCGATTGTGGTGCTGTAGTCAAAGACTTGGTTTCCACACCCTTTCTCCAGTTCACCTTCAAACACCAATGTGCTGTTGAGATACAGCTTTATGTGGCGTGCACCAACATCAAGCTCCTGAAAAAGAGACACAGCCGAGATTTACCAGCATCCTAATTCACAGCTTCCAAACAGGCTGACTTGTAGGACCATGTTGTGCCGTGAAATGTTCGAACAAAGCAGATTAACATCTGAAAGCTACAAAAAGGCTTGAGGATTAAGTTGAATCACTAAATATTAAGAACTTCATGTTAATTCTTTGTAGAGTGCATAATACTTACATTTAAATACAAGCAAAGCAAAAAAAAAACACTGAAAACCACAAACAGAAATCCCTAAAAATATAACACTTGCCAAATTTTATACTCAACACCCAATACCTAGTAATTCATCTATTTCTTACAAGAGCTTTTCAGGCTAGCAGTAATTAGTGCGATCACAAACAACTCAAATCTGCTCAATCCTCTAGCCAGTAAACCATTAAAAACCCAGTTCAGCCAAGAATCTAGAGCTCCTTACCTTACAAGCTCAAGTCCCCATTACCAAATAGAAACACTGAATGGTTCTAGATGGTTGCGGTGAGCAACTTAAAAAAGATATGATGGGGTATTTGCACCCCTTTATGAACAGCAGTGACGCTGAGAGGCAAAAGCCCATGCTACACTAATCCTCTGGGGCTAATCTCTCAGTGTTCCACATTTGGACGCAGTGACTGGCAGCTCAGCC
The DNA here is from genome assembly GCA_023101725.1 of Atherinomorus stipes. Classification (NCBI taxonomy): domain Eukaryota; kingdom Metazoa; phylum Chordata; class Actinopteri; order Atheriniformes; family Atherinidae; genus Atherinomorus; species Atherinomorus stipes. Next base: position 16,174 of record JALJCO010006936.1, on the reverse strand, counting down.
AACCACTGCTTAAAGAGAACCACACCCCTGATGTAACCATACCAACACAATTACCCCCTACAATAAGGACACCCAGGCTGCAAGGATCCATCTGCTAGCTACAGACATTAAAATAAATAATCTCTGCACTCAGCTGAGGGACATATCAAAAGATGTGTGCAACAGCTTGCACTTGTCCTGATGGGACTGTTAAAGAATTTCTTAAAATATGCAACAAAGAGACCAAACTAAAATGGACTTACATTGAGGCTTCTGTTGTAGTTCCAGATCTTTATACAAGATAATCCGAATTCCGGGGAGCGCTCTGTATTCCTGATGATGAAGTAGAGCTGGATTGGAGGGTGGAAGGGGCACGTCCACATGTGACGGTCTTTTGTGGTCTACCAATCCAAAAAAATAGGAAAATAGAAAAACATCAGCAAAGATGACATCACTTGAAGAAAAAAAAAAAAGTGATTTCCAAATGTCAAGAACCACCTTAAGCTTGTATGAAAGTCATTTTAGTCCCCAGTCAGACATAAAAAACAAGCATTAAAAAGTAAAGCTGTTTGTTCCAGCTTCAGGATGCCGTTAGGCTTTAATTAAAGATAAAATTAGCCATTAAAAATGAGCAAACAAAGAGTTTTGGTAGTGGTTTTTCATTTTATCTGTACATCCATTTCAACTTGTCATAGCAAAAAGAGCACAGGTGTAACTAACACTGATTATGGCCGAGTCCCTGTCGGCCTTGACAGTAAACAAGCAGGTAGATTTAATGCGTGCTGCAGAAATCCTTCCACCATGGTGCTGAGGCAGCAGAAACCCACCTTCACCTTTCCGTTGACAAGAGCCCCCAGGTTCCCTGGATAGTCAGCGTTCCTGATGTCTAGGTCGTGAGGCGACACGTACAACTTCTTGTTTCTGAGGCAAAAGAACTGCAACTCAGTCAGCCCCACCTGCAGCGCGTTCCCCCAGTTTGACAAGATCTCCATGGTAACATACAACGCAGGGGTGACCTCTGCTGACGACTGGCCTCTCTGCAACAACAACGCAAAATCATTCACAAGTGTGACACCTGCTGATAGCAGGATTATACATTCTGATCTACGAGACTGTGACTGACTCACCAGCTGCCTGCTGTGGTCTGTCTGCATATTCTGGGGAATGTTGTGGCTGGGTAGAGCGTCAAGTTTCTCCAAGGCTTTGAGCAGTTTCTGTTGTTGCCTGAGCAGAATTATGACAGTCAGCTCATCTGCTTGGTCTGTTGTGCTTGACCTTCGTGTTAGTGGTGAGTGATGGCTGTGCACCGCCTAATACATAATTCTTCAAGGTGGCATGGTGCAAACACCATTGTTTGTTATTGTTAGGTGTAAATGTGATTATACATCAATATTACCTGAAGCACCAGCTATCATTCATATTATACCAGCTGTATAATATGGTGTTAAAGTGCAATCAAAATACCTGGGGCCCATGAGTGTTATTTTTTGCATGGCCAGAGTGACGTTGTTCTCATCCTTGTCATGTATGTTATGGTGCTTTAAGCCATTAATCTGGTGTCCCCGAGCCTGGGAGAAAAGGGAACAAAATGATCACACAGGAACCATATGCAGCTCTACAGATGGACAGTGAAAAGATGTACCGCGATACATGAATTAACACTAAAACACCTGCTATCATTTAAGTGTAAGTGTTGGGAGACGTTAAGTGAAGAGGCAAAAGAAATATTGCAAAGATCAAGCAGACCGTGTTGCAACTGAAGAGCTCTGTGTTCTGCACAGGAGTGTTTTCTCTTTTTATGGCCTGGCACACCCTGTATGCAACCTCCTCCGAGTCTCGCTCTTCAAAAGAAGTTTTTCTGGCTGCTGACAGGGGCCGATCCACCCGACTCCTTGACCCTTAAGCAAAAAATCATGCATTTATCCAATTAGTGTCAACCCACTTTTAGGATCAGTCAGAGGACATTTTCAAATGTGAAACATTAAGCTGAGTTTTCTACAAGGTAAAGAACTTACTCTGACCATCCCAGCTCTCTTTTGTAGGTGGCCTATCTAATGTTTTGCTCTTCACCAGCATAGGCTTGGTGGGGATGAAGGCATCAACGCTCTCTTTCCTTTTTGCAGATAGAGAACGCTCAATCTTACGACCTGGCGAAAAAAGGAGAAAATCACTTTAGAGGAGGAACAGGTGCATCTATTCATTTGTACCTCACATGAGAGCAAACAAAACAAGACATCTAAACCATCACTCAGTAACAGCTAATGCATTTGCCAAGTATAGTGGTAGTAAAGCAGACAAGGAGGCAAAGAAAAATTTACATATGAGCCTACCTTTAGGGGAGGGTCCAAAGTCCAGGACAATTAGGTCTGTTGAGTCAAAATGGCTACGAGACCCACTTTGCCGAGAGTTGGAGGAGGACTTGGAGGAGGAGAGAGGCAGTCCTAGTTCATCCAGACTCTCAGTGCTCTCCCTCCCTCTCTATCTGCTCCTCTACCCATTCTTCGTCTGACTCCTCCCCTGCTGAACCACTGCTGGTCCTTCGCATGCTAACCTCCAGGCTCTGACGCAAAACCTAGTTTACAAAGGTCAGCATTTATGCATGCATCAATACTCAAATCCAACACTTGAAGTGCTCACAGGCCCCAACATACATTAACAGTTTCAGTATTCCTATTACTTGTATGAGAAAACCTGAAAGCCGTCATAAATCAACACCGAAGCAGATGGAAGAAATTTAGATTTACTACATTTCAATCCACTTTACAGCATGTAATTACAAGAAAAAAAAATGTGTGCAATTTTTTGCTTACCTTCACTTCTTCCAGGTTGAGAAGCACCTTCTCACTATGCTCCTGTTTTGCTTGGACTCCCTGGTTTTCTGCCCGGAAGCTGAAGGACTGTGAAACTTTGCAGGTGTCTCTCTGGTAGCACAGACTACGTGGTGAGCGCGGACTTGAGTTCTGTATAAAACCATGTTGATTAGACAAATGGAAAGTGGCAGAGATAGAGAGATGCTAAGCAGTACCGACAGTTGCATCTGACACATAGCCCCTCCCCTAAAAATAAAAACACCCACACATTCTGGCGTAGTAGAAATCTTTACTCTACCTCCATGTCTACACTTTCATAAGGCTCAAAATCATCACTGTAACGCTTTTCTGGAGATATGTGCAAACTTGGGCCATCCTCTGTACGAATTTTAACAGAATTCTGCAAATATCACAAAAGAGAAATATGCCACCGTCATAGCTTCCTTAAAACTTGATGCAAAAATTGCAGATTAATCATTTGGCTGGCTGTACCTGCATCCATTCCTTCCTCCTGGCCTTTTCTGGGGCGGTTTGGCTTCTCTTTTGTTGGTCTGATCCAGATTACGACTATCTTCAGTTAGCTGGTGGGCGCTTCTACAGACATCTGCGGATGAGTCACAGCACAACGAGGAGCATGAGCAGCATGCAGCAGACTACTGCCTCAGAAGAGAGGAACACACAGGCACATATACAGATGGTCCACAGCGTATAAATGAAGAGCACACACACAAAAAAAGAACTATGGCTGCCAGCTACAACTGTCACTATCACTTATTCACGGAGTCTGGGAGACTGGGTATGGGATTGCACCATGCAAACTACAAACTGAGGAATGGTGGCCATCAGCTAGTGCTTCATATGGTCTACAGATGACAGATGTAACAAGAGAAAGGGCAATATGGTACCTTTGACTTTAGTGTAAATATGTAAATTTTCGTATACCTTCTCCTCATGCACACAACATAAAAAACAAACAAAAGAAACAATGAGGTATGAGTTATAACAAGACGTAGATTTCAGTGTAGGTTTAAATCAGCCAAGTTGCATACCAGCTGTACGCGCAGGCCTCCAGGCAGGCAGAGAGGAGGCAGAATTGTTGTTGGGGCTCTTGAGGTGCTTCTTACTGGACTCTGCATTGGCTCCGTTGAGATAAATTGAAAACCCTTGCTCCAGTCGTTCCAACTCAATTTCCCTGGGATTTTTCGCTTTTAGTCGCTTTAAGATCCTAAAAAGCAAACATCACTGATTACCATCCTTAAAATATTCCAAATGTAACAAACTGTTATGTCATACAGACACGCATACACATTTCCTCCCGCTACTTCACCCTGCATGCTTCCACCTTCCAAACAGATGTTTTTCGCTCTCTCAAAAGGAAGGAATCACACCAATCAGTGTTGCTGTTGGGTACCACTGAAAGTCATAGAGGAGTTGCAAATCTCCTCAGTGAAATTCAATCCGTCCATCTGCAGCACCATGTGCTCACACTTCACCTGTTTTTGTGCTGGAGGGTGATTAAATATTCATCCACAGTGTCATCTACAGCAGAGCCAAGCTTCTCCGACTGGCACGTCTTACTCTCCTTCAAGAACACATGCATCAATAAACACACACAATGAAGAGTCAGAAATGCTTAAAACTGCTGCTTGAGGAAGGTACACTCACAGATACTCACATTCAAGGCTTAATCAACTTCATTCTGTGTGCCACAACATTCATGCATTCAATGTGCTCATCAGTGCAGAGCTTCAGTACTGCATATGTATGTCAGCTTGTTGAGTGTGGTGCATCTCTAAAGTTCTGTAGAAGCAACACTGAGATTCAAGCATAGTAGAAGAATAAAAATAAAATAAAATAAAAACACTGCTGGAAAAAAGGCATTTAGCAAAGTGATACCACTGACTCAAAAGGGAAATCATTCAAGAGTGCAATACTTATATACCTTGTCAAAATAAACTTATTTGAATAAGGTGGAGCTACCCTTATTTATTAAAGTTAAGCAGACGCATAGCTGAAAAATAAGATGAGAACTTTTGCATGCTATGCTAATATGCCTCTGTATAATAAATGGCTGCCATACCACAGAAAAACTTTTAAATAACTAGAAAACTCGCATTTACAACATATTTCACAAATCTATTCTTTGAAAATAAACAAAAACTGTAAAGGAAAAAAAAAATTGATGGAGTAACTGTTAAAAACGGTGACATAAATTGTCTCCAGTCTGGCTTGCAGAGTCTCAATCATGACATTTTCTATTTAAATAATTCTACTTAATAATTAATCATTCCACATGGCACCAATAGTTTAAGATTAGTGGCATTAGCACCTTGTGTGGCACTTCTTTCCTTGCAAATCTGACAGCTGGCTTGATATAAATTATTTGGGTCTGCTTTGGTATTGGTATCAAAATGTGTCAAAAGCAGTGCTGTAGGTTTAGGTTTTGTAACTTAATCCATGACATTAATGGAAATATATGTTTTATGCAGTCAGTTTAATTTCAGAGGTTAAGCACTTCAAGCTGAACACTTAGTGGACTTAATCTACAGCAGACAAAAGGGAAATAGTGATGGAAACATCACATTCCTGCTAGTACAGTCAAAGCTCTGTAGACAGATATGCTGCAACAAGTTCACAATATATATAAAATGATCACAGTCATCTCATTTAACTACAATTGGGTGGTCATGCCAGAAATGTGACAGGCCTAATCTGTACATCATGCTCTTGATTCACACGTCTCTGGACTAGACTAAAATGAAATCATCCCCTATAAAAAAAAAAAGAAAAAGGCACCAGATGCTGCCTGCTTCAAGATTAAAAATGTTGGCTGCAATCTGCAATTCATCCGATGAAATAGGGCAGCGTCTTAAGAGGAATGAGTTGTCTGCAAAAAAGTCACTTACAGCTCATGCCTTTCCCTTTAAAAAAAAAAAAAAAAAAAATCTTAATAAATAACCATGCAATACATATAAATAAATCACAAAGCTCTTACTTAGTTTCTACAAGTCAACTAGCATCAGTCAGTGTCAGGAGCAGAAGGGAGGAAAAAAAATGTAAAAGAAAATACTTGTTAGTGACAGAGAGACCAGTAATGCTGCTGTAAAAACAACGCATGCATTATTGCAATTGCTGGATGTTAATAACAGTGGTTATAGTGGAAATGGAGCTGACGGATGAAAACTTGAAAATAACCTTACAGTGTAGTGAAGCTTTTCCATAAACCCCCTTACCTTGTAATCCATAGTGCGCTGAAGATGATGTTCTCAGATACTACCCCATATTTTAAAAAGGGCAGATCATTCAGAGTATATGTTTGAAATCTTTGTAGTTTTTCTTCACTGCAGGGGGACAGAGATGAGAACCTCAAGGTTAGCCGTGACATAAAGACCACCTTATATGAATGCAGGTCGTTTCAAGCGTCGCCACACCCGATGTACTATTCAGCAGAGCAAATACCTAATATCGATGGGTTCATTAGCGTTGCGCTAAATTTAATGCAGATCTTCGATTAATAATAATTTTAAAAAAAGTTTGAACTTCCCAAAATACCGTTAACACAAAGTAACCATACAGAGGATGACGTGCGGTAACGGTTGTCATCTTTGAATGCTATTAACAGCTAACTAGCAAGTTAACATTACACGCAAGCTAAAGCATTTTGCTCATTTCTAATATAGCTGCAGAAACCTAGAAGCATATACTTATTACTGTGATTAGAGGCGGAGGTAATGTTAGCACGCACGCAGCTCAGTTAGGCTAGCGCTGATGCTAACAACAAATTGAAAGGCTCGTGCGCTAGCATGAAAACATACAGAGTAGGTACTTCTCTTCCATGTTTGTGCAAGTTTTACACAGGCTCGAGTAAATATTAGAAACATACTCACTGTCCAGCTGTAGTATAACTTTGTAGCCATTAGCTTTAAAATTTTCAAGGGCCTATTTTTCTCCGTTTTTCTCATGTGCCCTGTGTTGTGTTGGTTGGTAACCAGGATAGCAGTCAACCAATAGGAAGAGCGGCATCCATGTTAACCACGCCCCCAGAGCTCACTCACTCCAGCATCCGCACAAGCTCCACCACTTTTTATCTTGTGTTGCCATACCACAAAGCTTAAGTGCACAACGTATTTTCAGGGGACATTAGACTAAAAACACCACACATATCATGGTAAAACGTCAACACTGTTTTTATTTATTATAAATCAGTACATTTCATATATAAAAAAAAAGAATAAATGGGGTGAAATAAAACCATTTTTGATGTAAACCAAAGAAATCATGTAATGACCACCCTTTTATACTGAACCCTTATCACAGTCTCTTGATTCACCAGCAGGTCAAATTAACACTCATTCCAAAACACCCTAACATACGTTGATTAAAATTTGGAAACAGTTTCAAATGGTTATTATGTGGTTAACAACAATCTCCCAGCAAAGTGTTCCAAGTACAGCAAATTAGCATGCCATCAGTTTCTGTGCAATTTATTACAACCATTACCAGCAGAAGTCAATATATTCTTGTGAATTGCATACGGTTTTTTTTTTTTCTTGTATATGTGACAACTTCAGCTCCTGCAATATAATGCGACAATATAAGCTTTGTGAGGCACCCAGTCTAATGGTCCTGAATGTAATGCAGGTTTAGGCAAACGCTCTCTCAGCTACCAAAGAGATAGTTGTAGTTTATTTGTAGCAATAAAGAATTTCTTAAGTGACATCAAGAGGCAGCTGAGAAAGCCAATGTCATTCAGTTGCATACACTTAACCGCCTATTGAAAGTAAGTGGACATCAATACGGTAGATGCTAGAGGTCAAAAAGGAGCACAGCAGCTGCTTCACCAAACTAAGCTGCTCACTGCACAAGTAGCACTCAAAAACACTAAGAAGAAAGGGGGAGTTTGTTACCATGGAAACCAACTTGGGTTTAAAATGAGCATGAAACTAATGCAGTGTGGAAATGTAACTGTAATTTGCATCTTTTTTGAAAGATAAAATGCCCTTGCCCAATTTTAAACCTTTGCTAAATGAAATGTAATCGTAGGCCAACAATCATGAAGGTAATGAGTGCATCCAATTCATCCTCATAGCACTGCAAGATACAATCATTCAATACAACTAGATTAGTCCTATCCAGATCATCTACTGATCCTCATGTTAAATTTCCTGATTTGTAGAATGAAATATTTGCAGGCACCCTGATTTACCAGATTACCAGATTTTAACTGTGAAATTGTGGGGAATGGTTCCTTTGTCCCCTTTAACACCATGCTTTTAGAGTAAACTCTGCTGGATGATGGTAGGTAGGGACACATTAAAATGGACCACATGTCCAATCACTAAAAACAAGAGATGATGAAAATGGTAAAACAATAACTTAAATAGAAGTGCTTAAAATAGTTCTTAGAGCCCTTTCAAAAACAGCAAGAAAAAAAAAAAGCAGAAACCCAATCCCAACTCAAAAGGAGAGCTAAATGAACAGCTGAAATGGTAATACTAATCTTCATCCAATTTTTCACAGATGTACAATTCACTTATAGGTATCATCTTTGCCTCCCTTTCAAATATTTAATGTTTTCTGGTCAGTGGCCTCGCCGCATCTGTGAGCCTCAGCTTCCCTCTGTTTCAAGTCTATCTGTCGTAGGAGAACACTCTGTTTTAGTACACCTCCCTTCGTCCTCTGTTGCCATCAGTGCCTGTTCTTCCTCTCTTTTCTGCGTTCCAACTCCCACTCTACAAAGGTGTCAAAAAGGCTGGGCCAGGCCTCATCCTCACTGTAGTTGCTGAGGTCAGGCCCAATAGTCTGGGTGAAATTGAGGAACATGTTCCACGTGTCCCTTGAGATCCCCCCGAATGCTTGAGGGGTTCTCAGCTAGGAAGTCCAGCCAACGATCTAGATCTCAGGCATGTCTTGTGTGAAAACCAACCGCCAAAGAGCAATGGCAATCTCTCGCTGCAGCGAGCGCTGGCCCTCCTCAGCGTCCAGGCCAAACTGAAAGGTGAAGCGGTAAAGGTCCTTGAAGTTCTCTTCACCCTGGGCCTCCAACAGCATGCAGGGGAAACGTGAACAGATACCCTCTAAACTGTCTGCCTGTATTGCCTTGCAGCCCTCAACAAACTCCCTCCTGGTGACAAAGGAAACAAGGCCAGATGTTAGAGAGGTAATAAAAAATTTCTGCAACAAGTTATTAAGCATAATCAATTGTCAGTTATATTTGTAAAGCCACACCAAATAGATGCATTTGCAGTTGGAGCATCAGAACACTGTAGAGAAGAACAATTAATCACATTTGCAATTAAATTGCAATTTAAATATACACAATTTTGTAATGGTGCTGTCATGCAATTTTCCCACATCATCTGATCATGTGAAGTAAGCAGTGCAAGTGGCCCTGCTGAGGAACATGTGTATTTAGAATCAGCTCTCTGAAATTACAAAGGCAATGGTGTCAGGCTCCTCAGAACCAGTTACTGAAAGTGACAGTTCCAAAGAAAAACAGTACATCAGCTGTGTGGGACTATTTTGGTTTCTAGGAAAATGACAAAAAACAGCATCAGGTTTGGTGCCAAACTTGCCAAGCAAAAAATGCTACTTCACGTGGCAACACAAAAAAAAACTTGTTTCAACATTTAAATCATCATCACAGAGTGATCACCAATACTTTAAAAGTAGAATGAAGAAACGAACAAACACTATTGTCCTGCGAGTTCAGAATTAACTCTCCGTTAGTTACTGGGGGGGTCTCTGCACTCTAAAGCCTGCGCGCTTGACACAGCTCTCTACCCAGACACCAACAAACTGCAAAGGAAGCGCGACTCAACTAAATATCTTTCAGAAGAGAAAGTGATAAAGAAATTTTAAAGGTGAGTAAATGCACGTCTAAACTCCTAGAAATAAGGTCAAGGTTGAAAAAAAGAAAGTTATCCTGTAAGTTCTTGCCTTCTGGAAGGAATCATTGGTTTAATCGTGTTTTTGTTACACTGAACTGATTGCTTCCCTGTATTTAATGGGAAAACACATGGGAAAAAAAAAAAATAAAAAATCCCATTTTAAATAGCAATTGCAATATTGGTGAAAAAAAAAAAAAAAAAAAAAAAAAATCACAATTAGTTTTTTTTTTTTCAAAAATTGTTCAGCCCTACTGTAAAGGCATGCAATGTACTTGATAAGGGGTGTGTATCTTATTCAGAAGATTATCTTATACTTTTCTTAACTCATGACATCCTATGGTGTACTACAAAGTGACATTAATGATTTTATGGGGTATATTGTTGTATGTGTTCAGCACTGCAAGCATTATCTGCAAAGTAGGTCCAGTCCCTTGCAGTTTAAAGAACTGCTGCGGGCTGGGACTGAGGCAGATATACAGCGCAACTCAACCCCAACAAACACTGTAGGCCCTACAGTGTTTGTCTTACTAGCCATCTAACCACCCTGAACAAGAGCCTGCAAGGGAAAGATCAGCTTGCACCACAAATGTATGCGCACATGAAAGCATTTTGTGTGAAGCTCCGTCTTTTGAGACGCAACTACGTAACTTCAATGCTGCGCACTTCCCCACGCTGTCTGAGATAAAAGCTGCCTTTCCACAGGTCGACCTTTCTGCTAAAAGGGGAAATATGTATCTGTGATCAAGGGTCTGGAAAAAGAATTCCAGACAACGCTTCCACCGATTTTTCTGCCATTGGGATCGAAATAGTTATTCTGGACACCTTTCTTGGTGGATCCCGAAGAAGTAGCAAGAGAATATGCAATTAGAACTAATCGAAATGCAAATGTGACCATTATCTGAAGAATCTGACATCATTCCTCCCCCGAGTTCTACCAGAGCTTGGAAAGGGAAAAGTTTCCTCTGATGAGACGCCATGCAAAAGAATGGTCTGTCTGTTTGGCTCAACATACATATGTTAGCAATCATTTTCTCTGTCAACACTAAACAAAAGCAGACTGAGCACCAAAATAACCGACGGCCATCTCCATGATATTCTTTGCATCTCAACCACCAAGTTTACCCCGACCTGCCCGCGATCCTTCAGTCCAAAGCGCAGCATCACTGCTCCCACTGAGTCCAATGCCGTTTTCATTTTAGGTGAGTTAATTTAGATTGAGCAGTAGCCTATTCGTTAAGAAACAGTGGTGCATATAACCTTAATTAATAATATACTGGATTAATGTAATTAATGCACATCAGTTGTGCTTTTGCACATCTTAGCAATGGCAGCGACTTTCTTGTTAATCTGTGTTTCTTAACGTAGAGTAAACATCGCTGTGCACAGGGCACACACTGCAAAATCATCTGATCTAGTCTTTATTTAGTGTGAGGCAGATTGGATTGCTCCGTGACCAAGCGACATTGTCTGAATTTTCTCTTCTCTTTTTTTCCTTTTTCTTTCTTTTCTTTTTTTGTGCAAAGTGGCATCAGATCAGCCACCGAAAATGAACGTCACAGTGCAGAGACTATAGATACCAGTGAACCGATACTCTCCAGAATAACATATCAATGTTCATCGATTATTAAGTTTAATTCAGTCAATTAAATGTGACCACAGTTTCTTCCAAATGTTAATTATTGTCATTTGAGTTATTGGGCTTATGAGAACATGTATTAATAGTAAATACATGTTCTCTTGGGCTCAATAACTCAAACAACAATATTGTTATCCTATTTTCTTTTTTATTGTTCCTTTTCTGTAGGTCTGTGAAAAGGATCACTGTCCCAATTAAGTAAAAAAATGAGGCTGTCAACTCTTTTCTGAGTAAATTAATAAAACTACATTTATGAAAGCTGTGATGAGGCTGCTTTTTCTGTAAAAATGTAATACAATTTTGTATATTTAAACAACTGTTGTTGATTTTCAAATAATTATGATACACTACATTAGGTTGTAGTAGTCTACTGTAAACGGACCCAGTCCCTTGTATATTTTTCTAAATGTGGCCCTCACTGAAAAAAAAGTTTGGACACTCCTGCTGTAGGCTTTTCAAAGTCAAATGTCATAAAGAGCTTCAGTAAGCATCGCTTGACAATGAAGCATGTTAGTTACCAGAGTGTAGTATTGTCCAAAGCCTCTGGACAGAAAAGTGCTGAGTTAAAAATCAGAGCGGGAGAGCAGGGACAAGTGACCCAGCCATAGTAGGCAGCCCTATTCATCTCGGACACCAACTTGGTAGGGGGTCTCACTTCCTGTGTGCCCCTTACCTGACAAGAGGTCACTGAGGGCTCATGTGTTTATGGCTATCTTATATGGCTCAGTCTGCATTATATGTTGGGGTGTGGGGATCTTTTGGTTTGAACTACCCACCACTAGGCTACATAATTTGAAAGAGCCGTTTGTGGGAAAGAACTTGGTTTTACTGTCCGCTACAGCACCGAGATGAAAGAGTATAGGGAACGTCTGTCTGAAATGCAAACGATATGAAAGACAAAGTCTGCACTATTAACGCTTTCCAGAGCAAGTCTGAAAGGAGCTAAAAGTTACAATTTCCAAGCATTTCAAAACTCAGTGAAACTCACATACAGGTTTCTGAAAGCAAAATAAATCTGTTCATAACCAGGATACTTGAGTACAGGTTAACATGATTAAATGCCTCTATGATACATCAGCTCTTCAAGGCAAATATTTCAATAAATTTCTGTTATTTATCCAAATCTTCATAATCCTCTACTGGGAAAAAAAAAGAGTTAAATTTTAGACAGGAGCCTAATTAGAAATAGAAAAAACTGCTATTCTTAAATGACATCCAGCTGACAGGAGTCTTTGTACAGATTTCAAGTCATGAGGAGATTCATCAACAGTCTGGAGGAACACACAGTGGGTGGGGGTGGGGTAAGAGGGGGTAGACTTGTGAGTCACAGTAGATGAAGCAAAACCTTTCGAAAAGATGAGTTTGTCAACTGATTAATTTGTTACTGGAAAAATTGGACTGCCTCTGCTATTACTAATGCACTGTATTGGAAAATCTCCTGGTTTTTAAATCTCCTTATCAACAAAAGATGAAAAGAGTCAATTTTATGTCTAATCACACATTTTGAAAATGGACAAATCAAGAAAAAAATGTCCTCTGCATCTTGAAATGTAGTCCAGCTTAAACAACCACAGCCAAGCTAAACCAGGGAGATTTTTTATGCAGTACTTATCAAAAACCTATTAGTTGTATTAGTGTTTGCCAACCACTTCTCATCTGACCCTTTACCCCTGAGCCAGTTCCACATATGATTTACAAGACTGAGGGAAGTACTTGAAAATAATTTTGGTATGAGTTATATCTGTTTGCATAGCTATGTTAACACACTTGGTGAAAATGTACACTGTAATTCTGTCCAAGCCCACAAACTGTGACAGTTAATCTGACTTAATTAAGACAAGCCGACTCAGCATTTCGTCTCATAAATAATTGGAAGATGTGGCGAAGCTGCAAAATGTAGCTGACAAAAGTTTGCAACTTCAAGTTGATGCAAAAAAAGGGAGAAAATTGCAAATAACTACAAAATTGGCATAATATTTATTTAGGCAGTACCAGAAACATTTGGATACCGAACATTGATTTTGAATGAATGGGTGTTTCCAAATGTTTGACTGGTCATTGATCCTGAATCTGAACTTGTATTCACATACATCTACAGATGCTACATATATCATTTATGTTAAGAAACAACATACTCCATGATGCTAAACTACACCTTACCTTGTAAACTTGCACATTGTATGCTTGAAACTTCCAGGCAAGAACAAGCACACGAAACTCTGCTGGATCCACACACAGATCATTACAGAACCTCTCCATGCCTTCCTCCAAAATAGCATCCTCCTGTTCATCCTTGTAGCAGCAGAACAGCTCCTCAACCGCAGCATTGACAGCCCATCTCCATCCAGACAGTCCTTGTTAGGCTCCCCCATCACTGTTGGGATGATGGGGAGTCTCCACGGTGACCCCTGAGGGCTTGGTGCCATTCGACAGCTCACTATTGGCTTTTGCTACATGGGACACTGGGCTCTTCTTTGCGGCCCCCTCCACCAGCACCGCCACTTTCTTGAGGACTTCAACTGCTCTCCTTTGTCTCCACTCTTACTGCCGAGTGAGGACGACGGATTCTTACACTTTGTGACACACTGGCCCATGCCCTCCTCCCTGGTCCCTCGTCTGTCTTTCCTCCTCACCTTCAGTCCCCGCCCAAACCACCTAGACACCTCTGCTCTGCCCTGGCAAGACGTCTCAACATACCCTCAGGCCTAAAGAGTAGAATAAATAAATGATGACTGTTAATGGAGCGCAGCTTTCAAGTAAATCAGAAAAAAGGTCAAAATGTAAATATTTGTCAAATAACTTAGAACACAAGGATTTGTTAACTTTTAAGGACAGATAATGATAATACCTGTGCCAGATCTGTCAGTCTTCAATCGGCAAATTTAGAAACCCTACAAAAGTGAAGATGCACAATCAATACCATGCAAATTATTACAGAAAAAAGATGAGATCACTGGTAACTACAGAAACCTAAGAAGATGATGTTGGTTTTGTGATCAGACAAGAAAACGTGAACGAATGTGGGCTGGATTGGGGGAGCATTTCATCCCAAGTGTTAATTTGGGTTGGCAAAACAGCTTAAGTAAAACATCTTTAAAAAAAGAAGAAAAAAATACAGGGAACACTTAACCAACACAATATAACTGCAAGCGTCCCCTTTATATATATTCTTAGCAGTACATAAAGTGGTTACTTTAAACCAAAAGTTATTTCAGAATAGCAGTTTCATGAGGAAGTGTCTGCTGACCGGATGTACTTTGTAGTTCTCTACAGTGTCATTTGGATAACAACCTGATCTTGATGCAAAATAACGACCCAGAGGCATTTCCAAAATGGCTGCAAAAGTGCCAAGACTAGCTTAGAGAGGCAATTCTAAGCTTGAATGCCCACTTCTTCACTCTCAATCACAATATACCATTCACTACTGGACTCAGTATTGAGGAGCACTAGAGAGATGATGATGCATTTTTGGAGAATACTTGAATGTGTGTACTTTATGAATTCACAACACGTCTTATAAACCAATGCTGGCTGGATACTTCCATACTAAATGTTGAGTAATTAGCAGAACAATGTCTTCTTGTTCCTCAAGAACATGAAGCAAGTTACATCTCTGACGTCAAACTGTATGATATCAATAGGCTGTGCACTTGAAATCTTTGTTATTTGCACAGTAACAACCTACACCAGCACTGATAACGGAGCTCAAATTATTATCATTATTTAATCAGGAATAAGTCTTGAGATCAAAGATTTCATTTGCAAGAAAATCCTGGCTAAACATTTACAAAACAAAAACATATACAGATATTTGGTAAATGCATAATAATATCCTAAGTTTGCAATTAAAAGTTAAAAGCATGCACCCTAATGAATGTTTATTTTTATTTTTGTGTGTATACACAATTAAATATAAATATCTCTTAAACGATATGTCCACAGTCTTTGTAGCTAACTTGTAAATAACATCACAGCTTGGCAGATTAGCAGGAAGGAGCTGGCATCATCCTGAAAGGAGCTGTGAATTGGATACACTGTGTAGACGATGAATGCAGATAGTTACTGTGTATGCACGTTGCGCAAATTATGTGTGTCATGTTTCTGGTGCAGGGGAAGACATTTTGTTTAACCTCAACTGATATGATGAGGTAAGATCTCTCCTGTGTTTGAGTCATTTTTCTGGTCAAAAGAAAAAGTTTACAATTAGTGTTGTAATAAATTTGAAACGTTAGCTTTTAACTTATGCTGGTCTGCAAATGTTGCGACTTGAGCGAAAGCAGTTCTCATGACATATTTGAGTGTTTTAATAAGTTAGGCCATGAGCTGAGGTGATAAGCTCTGTATCCACTTCTACCAATTAAAGTTTGTGGGAAAAATTGTGATATGGACAGCAAATTGATCCAAAAAAGATACTACTAGGATTTTTTTCAGACTGGTTTTCTCGGGCTCTCTTCACAGTGGGAATGTGGTTTTAACTGGCATGCACAAAATAAATAAATGTATATGGCGCAACAACAACATATATGGGAGGATGACATGCATCAAAAACAACAACTGATAAAGATGCTACTTACAGACACTCCTTCAGATGGCATTGTCTTTCACTTCTGTTCCATCATTGTGACCTTGACATCAGCAATGCTGAAAAGACACATTATCTTGTCATCATAAGCAGAAAGCGGCCAGCTCGTCATTCTCAAACCTACAGGGACTATTTTCGTCAAATTGCTTCGAGTATGTAATTTGAGCATAACTTAACTCTCATTACCTTTATTGCTGGTTCATTCAAGTACTGCTTTAAATATGCTCAGTGAGACAATGTTTGTTTTTTTTTTCCTTGGTTTTAACTTGATAGGCAT
>JALJCO010006934.1:45000-88687 GCA_023101725.1 Atherinomorus stipes | reverse complement strand
GCAGAGGAGCTGTTTGCATTCTTAGCATTTGCATAAAATAAGTCCAACATCTTATTTTCTCTGGTGGAGCAGCTAACAAACCGCTGGAAGGTTGGTATCTCTGGGCAAATAATATGGACAGAAACTCACAGCTAACAGTTCAATGTCTCTTGTGCAGATCTTCTCCTTGAGAGAAACGTGTTCTGGATGGCACCAATACTGATTGACCAGCACTACAATTCCGCCTCCCTTCAGCTTCCCGCTGTTTATTTCGGTCTGCACGGACCGTCTTGAAGCCGTGTACAGACGCATTACAGTCCGGGATGTGTTCATGCAGCCATGTCTCGGTGAAGCAGATAATACTGCACTCTCTGTATTCCTTCTGAGACCTTGTTAGCACTTCAAACTCGTCCATCTTGTTAGTTAGCAATGTCATGTTACCCATCACAATAGTTGGAAGAAACGGTTTAAATCTCAACTGTTTTTCACTCTGCCTTACCCCTGCCCTGCATCCTCTTCTCTTTCTCTTTAACTCCACTCAGATTTGATGTGTTATTTGCTAATAATCTTGATTTGGGAGAGTTTTAACATTTGATTCCTGTGGTAAACAATTTTTCCGTTGCCATGGATACACATCATAACAAGTAGTAAAAAAAAAGCTAAATATATGAAGAAAAATCTTCTGATTTGCACAGCCTTCAAACCAGCATAAAAAAACCTCCCAGAAAAACCTAATCTGACAAGTAATGTCAATAAAAAAGACAGCTATATTTGAAAAAAACTCAAAAGCTACGAGAGAGCTGTTACAAACTATAGCCACCTAGCAGCGAATTCCAGAACTTAAAACTTGAAAACAGTGGGCAGCAGTCGGAGCCCGTCTGCTGGTCTTTCCTGTCTACAACGTCTGTTTACTGGAGATTCAGGCACCAATGTGTTCAGACTTCTAACACAATGAAAATGCGAAATTTCCTCTGGAATATTCTTTTTCAACCATTGTTGCTTCATCACATCGGTCATACAGCTGCTGTATGGACAGACAGCTGTAGCTCGGTTATATGAGGACGTCTCCAATCATCAGAAACACAAGCTCACGAACCTTAGAGGGGCTGAGCCTGTTCCGTCTGTCGGTCATGATCTGCCCAGTCTTTGAGAAAATCCTCTCAGAGGGGACAAATGTGGCCACAATGCACAGTTTTTTCTTCATCACCTCATACAGAGTTTTAAATACAGGCGTGCACATGCTCCACCATGCCAGAGGATCTTATGTGCGAGGAAGGAGGTGGCTCTGCCAGGTAGGTTCGCATCTCCATCATTGCAGCAGTTGAGGTGCTTGAAGTGGCAGAATCTGATGAAGTAGAAGCCCTGGTGTTTGCTACCCTTTCATCAAAGTCTTCCCAAAACATGGCCCCTGTGCTGGCAGCTGCAGCAAGATCTTGACCCTCCTCCTCTTGACTGTGACTGGGGTGAAGGTGTGCTGCAGCAGCTGTGATCCTCTTAACAGCATCATCTACTTGTTGTTTCCGAAGGCTTGGTTTTTGAACCTTGGATCCAAACAAGTAGCATCAGCAAGCTTCTCAGTCTGCTCCACGTTGCTGAACCTCTTCTGCATCTCGGACACCAGGCTGTCCACCAGTTTTTTAACAGGGTCGTGGACTAATGGATTTCTTTGATGGCGGGCAATAATCCTCTGAAGACCCCTTGCCATCAGGATAACTTTGGAGGCAGTCACAAACCTACAGACAGAGGTCAAGAATTCAAATGTTATCAAAAACAGTTATGACAGCGTACTATCACACATCAATGGCATGCTTTTTGTTAACTGTAAGGATTCTGTTCAAAATTCATAACTAACTGACTTTTTGCTAAAAAAAAAACAAAAACATGAAGTTTATGCTTATTATTTGCATGTACATTTAGAGCAAAGTTAGATCGGAGTCAAATTAACTTTATGTCTACACTGATATGTCCAATAAAAGTGATTCTAATTTAATATGAACTTTAATCACTACATGTACGTACCTCTCTACGCTCACTTCAGCAGTGACCTCTTCAAAAGGTTTGATAATGTCCACTGTTTCTCGAGCAATTTCCCATCCCTCTGTGGACAGTGTGCATAGGGGTGCATTGATCAGTGCCAGGGTGGAGATGACTGGATCTTAAACTTCAATTAACCTTTTCAACATGTAGTATGTTGAATTCCACCGTGTAGCGGCATCCTGCTTCAAACGCAGTTGCTCCTGGCCCATCTGTTGCTGTGTGGCCTTCAGCTTGTCTGAAGCAACTGTGCTTCTGTGGAAGTATTCCACCACAGCTTTTATTTTTTTAATTATACCCTAGACCTCTCTAAGTCCAACTCTAACAATGAGGTTTGAAACATGCGCAAAGCAGGGTATGTGGTCCCAGTGCAGGTAGTCCCTCAGGGCTGCCACAATGTTGCTGGCATTGTCTGTGACACAAGCTACAACTTTGTCACTGACACCCCATTCATTTGCAACTCTCTTCAGCTCATTTGCCAGGTGGGCAGAAGTGTGTCTGTCAGTCAAAACAGTCCAGAAGATGGGAGGTCATCACAAAATCCTGGACATCGTTGCAAGTCACTGACATGTAGCTTGTGGTCGTCACAGATGTTCAGCAGTCTGTGGTGAGGCATACAGCAGGAGCACTTTTGATTTTTTTCAAATAACTCAGCTCTTAGCAGCTTTCCATACATCTTAGGCAGTAGAGCTTGAGATAATGTTTTCCTGCTAGGCAGAGTGTATGAAGGGTCCAGGATCTTTAAAAATTCTTTTAACCCTTTCTCCTCAATGGTGGAGAAAGGCTCTGACTATCAACCAATCATTTTCACCAGTGCTTCATCCAATTTGCTCTGCCTGAGCGGATCCTTTGGCCTTGTAACACAACTACCCATCAGTGTTTGCTGTGGCCTCCTCGGCCTCACTGCTGCTTGGGTGGTGCTGCTGGTGGTGGGTTCTGCTGGTGTACTGGATGTTGCAGACGCTGTAGCCAATGTTGCAGCAGCACTGATTTGCGATACAGATGAAGTGCTGCTGGTGGAGACATTTGCAGCTGCTGCAGTGGCTCCATCGTCGCTCTCCACCCTCACCTGTGTTAACTGCACAGTTGGATGTCCTGTTTTAAGGTGTCTTCTCAAATTTGAAGTACTTCCTCCTTGGGTTGATGAAAATTTTTTGCAAATATTGCATTTGGCTCTTGTGGCTGAAACTTTACTAAAGTGGTTCCAAATGTCACTCCTTCCACTCATTTTTCTGACCTGCTCAGACCTCTGTTGTTTGTGTTCTGATTTAACCTGGCACTTATGTAAATGTATGAGGATGGGTGGGGGATGGGTCGCTGCCTCCACTGAGCCTTGGATAACTGTAGCACTTAAGTTGTGGCACAGAAGAATCACGTCACTCTGAGTGGCAGTAAAATGTAACGAGGTGAAAAGCTGTCTCATGAGAGTGAAACATTTACCACTTTTCACACCCTTTCATGCCAAACATCAGTTAGCTCAGGTATTAGAAAACAAATAGATCGATAACATCAACTTGTGACATTAATCAGACTCACACAGCTGAAGAGACACCGGCATGTCCCACGACTGTAACCAAGTGAACCCTCTCGCGCTGAAGCCTGCCAGTGTGACAAAGTGCATACTCGCTCTATTCTGTGTGAGATGATGCAACTCGATCAGAGGCTCTAAAGTTAACATTAGTGAGGAGATGTGATGCGTTTCTGCCTCTTTTCATACGATGCCAGGTGGTTGTCGGATAGACTGGCTACCGTAGCAGCAGCAGCAGCAGCAGCAGCAGCAGATATGGTAAGGAGCAGATTATTATATCAAATCAAATCAAATCAAGTTTATTTATATAGCCCTTTACAGTACCCATTGGACACACAAAGTGCTTGACAGGAGGGGAACATGAAAACATTGGGGACAGGAAGGGGAGGGAGAAAAAAAGAAACCACATTGTCCCGCCCTCTGCAGAGGACGTGATAATGGGTTAAAAAAAACACCCTCAGTACAATAAGCACGTATACAGACACCACATATGCAGACACATGTGGTAGGGAGGAGGAGGGGTCCAGAGCCCAGTGAGAAGGGAGACGCAGCCAAACAACAGGGGCGCATCTTTCCAACCCACCGATTTCTGGTGGGAGGAAGTTGAAGGACCAGCAGTGCAGTGGACATGTGTGTGTCAGTATCGTGTGATGTGTGTGCGTGAGCGAGAGACAGAGCACACACACAAAGTCTGTAGGTGAGTAAGAACAGCCTTGCCAGAGTGTCTACTGCCCCCGTGGAGGGAGGGGGGGGGTTGCAGAGCTCACTGCAGTTTCTCCAAGGACATTGGGGAGTAGATTAGATAAGTGGATTGTTTGGGTCAGGCTGACATCTGTTTTCTTGCCTGCCTTCAAGTCCCAGCGGTCTCCAATGGCGATTCCAAACAGCCAAATCTTGGTCATTTTCATCAATTGCCGGTTGTCAATTTCTCCAAGCTTGCATCAATCTTGCGCAGCAAGTTCAGAATCTCCTCCTGCTTGTCACTCTTAGTCAGAGTGGCTACAAGTTTTTGAATCTGCTCACAGATCGCATTAGTCTGAGTGTTGGCGACACGGCAAACAGCCTCCGGCAGCTTGCCAACCGCTGCCATCAGCTTATAATATTTCAGATAAACCAGGTAGATGCATGCTCCAATCAGCAGGAACCCGATTATCATAAATCCAAAATGTATACGTCCTCGACGTCTTCCACAGAAAGCACGGACAGGCACATAATCCTCCACTTTCCCCATGAGTCCATTACATACCCGGCCGGGTGCGTTTCTGCAGGGCAAGAAGGCTGTCCCGAGCCTTGTCTTTGGGTGGAAAAAAAATTTTATCCAATGCGTTGAGAGACCAGCCGACCAGATCCATGATTTCCAAAAGTTGAAGTTTGGGAGAAAACACAGACAGAAGCTCTGAGAGAGACAAGACAAAGATTGCAGGGAAAGCAGGGAGACGGGAGCAGAGGGAAGCACGTCTGCACTCGCTGAGAGCCGGAAGAGAAAGGTAGCGCAGGTAGACTTAAAAACCCCAAACAGCTCATTAAATGATTACTTTTCCTGCCGACATGTGAGAGAACACAGATGGGCTGTATGCAGAAAGTTTTCAACATGAACAATAAAGCAGATTGATGAAGTACAGGAGCTGCTAAGATTCAGGAGTTTAACATAATTAAAATGATATGATTAAAATCAAAAATTTAAAAGAATCGAAGAGCACTGATTATGATTTCATGAATGAATAATATGTTATATTTTATTTTGTGGCAGAGTATAACAGAACACAACATGATATAATTTTAGAAAAACATTTATTTACAAACACACTTTACATCAGATACACAGTAACACTACACACATCTACAAGCCCACTAATCATTTGTGATGAATAAAGTATTATGTCAGATGTCGTGGACAACGGACAAATGAATGGACAGAAGATATCAGACATCATTCCGTGTTGGTCTCTTTGTCCACAGCCCCGTAACTGTAACGCAGCTCTCACGTGACAAATGAACGAAAGATCCGTATCGATCCGTATGAAAGATTATGAACAAACTAAGGTGCTTGCTGCTCGGCACACAGCCTGAGCGGCCTGGCTGTCACAGAAGAACGATACCTGAGGACCGACACAGTTGGGTGAGTCGTGAACTAATCGTTTCCTGTCCTACTGCTGACTGAGCTTACGCAGCTGCTGCCACGTGGCGAGAGAGCGCACTGCATGAAAATGAACGAATCACTCTCTGAGAGGACTCGTTACTCCCAAATCACATAAACGATCGGTTCATAATGAACGAATCGTTCGTGAACGACACATTACTAAAAAATGTACTATTGGTACATTGGTAAGATTTGAGTTTATGCAGTGTGGCTGAGATATTAATAAAGTTCTCAATAAGTAGGTCTAACTTTTATGATTTATTCTTTTTATTAGTTTTAAAGTTCGATAATAGCTCGTATCTGGTTTCGAGTCATATCTACCTGCCTTTTAAAACCTGCCTCAGTTTTACTCATGGCCTTTAACCCTCCTGAGACATGATCCTATTTGTTCCTATTTTGTTTTTATTTGCTTAATTGTGTATTTTATTGTTATCCTATTCTACTATTTTTGTTCCATTTTGTTCTCTTGTGATCTCTGATTTTATGCTCGGTGCTGTGCTGTTATTTGACCTGTTGTACGGCACTTTGTTCAGCTGCTGCTGGTTTTAAGAGGCTTTATAAATAAACTGAACTGAATTACCTTCCCGCAGCCTGAAGCAGCGCTCCACCGTGGCACGTGCATGTGTGCACGCTGATGAACCTGCCTCCCGCGCTGTGGCAGGTTTACCAGCGGTGTGATGAGATGCTCGGTGTGCAAAACACTTCTCACCTAAAACCATAATATGTTCATGATTTCAATACTTTAAGATGAATAAAGAAAAACAATTCAGCTACAGCTGGTTTCATTTCATTTTACTCATTCTGGGAATCTAAAGAGGGTCAAAACCAACTGTACCTTTTTAGTGGAGCATTTAATTAATTTGTCATTTATATTGTCTGTTTTATTAATTTCTTTACTCATTTATGGACTTTTAACTGTTGTTATGGTTTTGAATTTACCAAGGTGCGTCATATTACTTGTTTTTTATTACTATTTTGTATATATTTTAATACTTATAGTTCTTCTTTGTTCTTGTTGACATTCATTTGAATCTCTGCTCAGGTGTGATGCCGGCATGTTGCTGCACTACCACAACATTTAACTACCTCGTCAAAAGACAGTCGGACTATAAGAATTAAAAGCTTACAAGTGGTAAGAAGCTGATCTGATGCAGTTGTGGTTTGCTGTATTTTAGCAGCATTGTCCAAATTTCACATATTCAAACTTAAAGCGTAGGAAAAAGAATTATCAAGAAACTTAACGCCGACAAACTGAATCCAGAATAAAATGTCTAAAACTGTATGATGAGGTACTGCAGCTCCGGAGAAAGGGGAAAAAAACAAGTGTATCTATCTGCGACTTGCAACCCAGTGGGCGTGTCATATAGTGGGCGTGTCGCATTGTGGGTGGGTCTGGTTAGGTTTAGGGGAAGGGTCAGGGGTAGGGCTAGATTTTACCGTGCTCTCATTGGCCTGGTGGGCGTGTCGTCGAGTAACGTCACACTATGACACGCCCACTTTACGACATGCCCCTGTCTTGCGAGCCGCAGATAGACCCTTCTCGATAAAAAGTGTGCTCTGACCACCGGCAACGTTTTTAAAAGTATCCCAGGGACATGATACCGGTCAGATATATTTAATCTTTCCTTGTGTGATGAAAAGCATTTTCTGATTTGTGAGACTGTTCATATTGAAGAGTATTTTCCTGTCAGCATGGCGGCGTAAACACAGTGGCCCTCATTTATCAAACGATCGTCGAAATGATCGCACATCTGATCGTAAAAATGGTCGTACGATTGGACCCACGTGTGATTTATTAAAACGTTCGTATCGGTCCAATCTCGTCGTACGAACAAAAGAGTCTTGATAGATTCCACAGCTGAAGTCCATCGTCATTTAAATGTCACGCCCACGGTTACGCCCTTAAACATGCATAATGATGAGGCTTCACCCGGCGAGGTTGAACCGTGGAGAGGAGAGATTCTGCCAGAAAAGAAACTTTTGGGGGGATCAAGACAGAATTCCTCATTTGTGAGGTGGGAAAGATTAAAGAGGTGTTAAAACCGGCTTAAAGAGGCAGCTTAAAAACCGGAGTCAGAGACGTGCACAAAAACGCTGCACGGAAGAGGATCAGTCAGCCTCACCGGTGTGAACGACCGGCTGAGATATTAATAAAAGTCTCAATCTAGGCCTGGTTTATATGGTTTATTTGTTTTATTAGCTATGAAATTTAATAATAGCCCACATCCGATGGCAACGTCACAATTCTTTAGTGAATGGGTCAAGAAAAAGTGGTCCAATATGAAACTTGCCACCACCAAAAGACGTTTCACCCCCCCCCCCCCCCCCCCCCCCCCCCCCCCCCCCACATGCGCTCTAACAGGTGACAGGTGGATGCCGGTCAGATCCAAGCCTGAACCAGACAGGGACGGAAAAAAGATAACTTGTATCTGCAAAGATAAGGGACAGTCTACTGACTGAGCACTTATACAACTTTAAAGTACAGATTACTTATTAGAAATGACGGATCAGCTCCGGTCTCCTCCATTTAGCCCAGTGGCGCATCTTTTTCTCTGACTGTTTATCAAAACTCTCCAGCGGTCCGAGCGATGTGCAGCACTGCACAGGACAGGAGTGTTGTAGATTTTCTCAGAGTCTGAAGCAGCGTTTCATCCCGCCGGGTCCGAGTCGGACCGTCCGACACCCACCTGCCTTCCTGCAGCCCGAAGCAGCGCTCCAACTGGGCACCTGCGCGTGTGCGTACTGATGCCTACTTCCTCCTATGTGGCAGTTTTACCAGCGGGATGAGGAGATGCACGAAGAGTGAAAAGCACTTGTCTCCTAGAACTATATGTTAATGATTTTAATAATTTGTTGAGATAAATGGAGGAATTAAATTCAGTCACAGCTATTTTTGCAATTTTGTGAATACTTTCTACATTCCCTTTTTCCTTTTTCTTTGCAAATGGGTTCATTCTTAGTGCTGATATGTGAATACTTATGATTAAATGACAGTTTGCGGTTTGGTTAATAAATATTTTCATGTTCTGCTGCGCTGCAAACCCTCACTGACACAAACTTGCGTACACAAACTCAGAGCTGTCGTGAGATTTGATCGTATCCTACGTTCACGTTCAAATTGATAAATGCCGAGTCTTGCGTGGAAATGGTCGTACGCACAGATATTCGTCGTACGATCGTTTGATAAATGAGGGCCAGTGAGTCACGTGACGCCTGGTACCAGTGCTGTCATGAGCGAGTATTTGATGAGTACTAGCAAAGCAAAATAGGCCAGTATCGGCGCGAGTACTGATACTGGCATTAGTATTGAGACATCCCTGTTAATCCGATCACGTGATTGGAAATCTGACCCGATCACGTGGTTTCAGACTCGATCGGAATCGGCCATCCCGATCAGGTATAAATGTTTCCTTTAAACTACTGACAGGCAGCAGCGGGCTGCCACGGCCGACGTTGCCCCTCTCTTTGGCCGGAGATGCACCTGAAGGCAGCATCTCTTTTTTCTCTGTGTGATCCTCCTGTCAGTTACAGTTTTATGACCAGTGGTGTGTTTGATTCCGTCTCACATGAACTGCTGGGGTCCTGCATGCAGCTCAGTGCTGTATGCTGCAGCATCACTGGGCAGTTAAATGTAACGCAGCAGCAGCTGTTCATCCAGACATTAAAGTGACAGCGGCTGGAGTGCTGAACTGAGCCGAGTTCAGAAAGTTTGATCCATTTGTCAAAGCATACGACAACGAATTCATCATAATATATAAAACACTGTTCATATTTAGTGACGCAATGCGGCGATGTGCGCTGGTTTAACGTTACTGGTACAGCTCGTGCACCAGCACAGGTTTGCTGTGTGATGTGATGCAACAGGCTCGGAGTGACAGAAAAAAAAAACAATACTGGTTAAACTTTGTTTGCCGTTACTTAGTGGGTAAAATCGAAGCAACAACATTATAGTATCTGTTGTTTCGCAGTTTATTTAAAATCTCCTGTGTTGGCTTTATTTGCTGTCCAGCAGATAAAGACGTTCCCATGATACAGAGAATAGTTTCCTTTGTGATTTCCACATACATACACAAATGATCATTTCCTCATTAATTTGGTGTTAGTTGTTTTAAAGACACACAACGTAACTTTTAGACCTTAAAAATCTGTGTTTCTGACTCGTTTTGATGTCACACCAACATTCATTATGCGCATTTTCGAGCCGTCAGTGCCCAGAGGCGTCCCGGGGCTCAGAAACAGCACTATGTAAGATTCCCATCCGGGACGCGACAGTGACGTTGCAGCCAACTATTGGTTGCAGCACCGCGTCACTCACTAGCAACCGGATGTAAACCAGGTATCAACATCGCGGGTGTTTTGAATGCGCATCATGTCAAATTCGGTAAAGAAACGCAAGGAAACATCACCGGAGGAAGAGAGGAAAAGAAACAGAGGAAGGGACAGAACAAGAGTCAAGATAAGACTGTCTTTTACTGGCTGGAGTGAGCTTACAGTACAGGTACGAACAAGATGGATGCTAGTTTAGCTGCCGATAGGGGGCACTTAGAAAACTGCTGAAAGTTCCGTTGTGTGTCTTTAAATGTATGGATTACCGGGGCTGACGGCAGGCAGCTCCTGATGAACGGGTGGAGCCATATAAACTTTATCTGCCACGATCACCAGGAAAAGTTGCTGGATTTGTCGCTAGGCGCTTTTTTGGAAATAAAGGCTACAGTATACTTCTCCAACTGCGTAATGACGGAGACCCCTCCCACCTTCATAGTTCTCCGTCATGGTGCTGCATACGCAGTGCAATTTCCCGCCTGATAAGTAGGGGTCGCTACGCAAGACTGACCTACTCATATGATGCCGATGGTCGGTAACCTCGGTGGTTATTTTGCTTCCGGTTACAGTGAGCAATAGCGTCCGAGAGAGAAAGACTGTTGCTGCTGCTGCTGAATAACAGAGATGCTTTTGATGCAAAATAAAGACGATGGGGCGAATCTGGTATTTCCGCACTTCTTCAGCCAAACGTTCTTCGGTTGGACTCATATTTGCATCTTCATAGGCTAGCCAGTTTAAAAATGGCACTGCTAGTGTTTACATAGTGGTAGACCTTGCCGTCTCCGTCGTCCCCTGACGGAGTGACGGACACTTAAAAAATATTTTGTGCAGCCGGAGACGACGGAGAGGCTCTCCGACAGGCTCTCCATCAACGTAGCGGGCTCTCCGTAACCTACGTAGAGCACTTTACGGACAACTATAAATTAGGTTTAAGTCGCTAGAGGGGTCTGAAAAGTTGCTAAATATAGCGACAAAGTCGCTAAGTTGGCAACAGTGATAGTTGTGTTTGTTTTCAGCAGTCATGAAATGAAGTTTCCTCTGCCTGCTTTACCAGCGAGACTGGCTCTGGTGGTCCGGTCATAAATAGTTTGTGCTGTGCAGCAGTTAGTTTGTGCAGGTAAAGAAGAAATGGGTGACCCCCTTTTGTTGTTGCAGTTTACACCAGGCGCTAATTTGCTTTATTGCTTTGCTATTAATGAAGTCAGCTGGAAGCCTCTGAGTGCTGCTGGAGGCACTGAAACTTAGACTCGTTAGTGGTGTGTGCTTGCTTCCATGTACTGTATACACATTTATTTATTTATTTGGAAACCCAAACGAAAAAGAGCCACATATGAAACACAATGAACCGCAGCTCTCAAATGATTCTTTGAGCTAAAATTTCAAAGAATGATAGTTATATCATTTATCTTTATTTACTCAGAAGGCTGAAGCCTAATACTGTATGGATCCTGAACAGTCTTTTAAAAACCAAATAATACCACTTCTTTTAATTCCCATAAAGCCAAACATGTGGTGATGAAGCCACAGATGCAATGCTGCTGCACGAGTGTCATTAATATTCAGCAGAGGGCCTCCTTCTACCTCCACCTGCCACTCTTGTCTGTAAACTAAAACCCCTTCATTTCCATGGTAACTCTGTAAAAAAACATCACTTTGCCCTTTTGGGGATGATGTTAACCATGCTGAAGGCCTTTTACATAAACTCTCTAAGCATTTCTCCATGGCCCACACACACTTATTCATACACAAGCACATGTGGGACTATTGATATATTTATGTGTGTATCCATGTGCACAATTTCTACATTCATTAATCTTTCTTTGTCTCTGCAGAACCTCCCATCAGACCAGCAGCTTAATTCCATTAAAATTACACTCAGATGTGAGCACGCAGACACAAAACAAGGTATGTATCTCTATCTTGATTTCTTAATATAATTCTCTAATATTGTTGTTAAGGCTTAGCGATTAATTGCCTGCAAGCTACACACACCACAGGGACGTGTACAGCTGGCTTGCCATTCACTTCACTGTTAGATGGATTTATAGGAAGATGTTTATTATGATATAACATAAATCACCACGGTGGCGCCTTGCACGCAGTTCCCTTTTGTCTGTCAGAGGTTAATGATCGTGTTTTGTTACTTTAATTGGGAGCATCACACTAATAAGATGTGTTTACGCAGGTAGCTTACAGTTTTACTCAGCAGCTAAACAAAACCAGCAGCTCATTAAAGCATTTGAAAGCCATTAACAGTAAATTGAGTTTTCAATTAACTCAAAGTTGTCCATTCACTACTTTTTATTAGTGCATAACTGTCTTGGGTTTAGCACAGCGGTGTAGTGGTTTTCACTGGGACTTTTTCTCTGCCTCACTTGTGGTTTCCCTTTGCCTGCCTGAAGTTTTCCTGCTGCACTCTGAAGACACACATAAAAAACTGACTGTAAATTTGTGTTATAAACCTTAAAGGAATGGTACAGCCTCAGAATGATGTGCCTTCATTTTCTACTCCCCCTCATGCTGAGCAAGACTCCAGAGCACTTTTTAATATCTCAAATGCAGCCGGAGATCAGACAGGTTGTTTTCCCCCCAACTTTCATATAATAGAGTTCACCAGCGACTGAACCAAAAAGGTCCATAAAAGTCCACAAAAACTTGTCAATATTCCTCCATACTGCTCGTCCAATGTAATCCAAGTGTCCTGAGTGGGTAGTGTCCAGAATTTACAGGAAACCACATCATTTAGTAGATTTTTAGTCTAAACAGTGTGCCTCTGCGAGTTCATGACACCACGGAAGCCGTGGCAGACGAGATCGCGCGTTCTCTTTTTCTTTCTTTCTTTGTTTTAAAGGGAAACTCAGTAACTTTTTTACCTCAATAAATGCTTTTCGGAATCCCCGTGGGGCTAAACAAAGTGTTTACGGAGCGATTCAATATTCCCCCCCCTCCCGCCGGGGCCTCTGGCCTGCGAGCAGCTCTATGCAACTTTGCCTGCGCCGACCCGAGCAGAACTTGCGACAACAGAAACCGCTGTACGGTACTCAGGTCCCCTATCTACCGAGCTGCTTCCAGCTCTGATTTGAACCAGACTACCAGCTCTGATCTGAACCAGACTACCAGCTCTGATCTGAACCAGACTACCAGCTCTGATTTGAACCAGACTACCAGCGCTAATTGGAAGAAAACATTTCTTTAGCTTCACACCACCTAAACACGGCTCCTGGCTCTCATACCAACTCTTTGCTGGACCAGAGTGATTCACGTAGCTGCGCTGCCTGGCGCCGGTGGGAAGCATCACTGCTTCAGGCTCAATAATCACTTGTCACGTCCGCAAAAAGTAAATAAAAGTTCGTATTCTTACCTGCTACTCACCAACACCAGAGAAAAATATAATCCACGGCATATTTACCCGCAAATCGCGGGGAAAACGTCCCGTTTCAGAAGAGACAGGTCTTTGCTTTGAGCAGAGGGAGACGTGGTGCTGCTACCAACGCAGCAACGTAGCATCAACAAGCTAGTAAACGCTTAGAAATATATCCAGGGATCAAAATAGAGGAAAGGGAGGTAGAGAAGCCGTCTGTGTGCTGTGGGGGTGCAGGGGGGGTTGAACACGACAGTGAAAGGACGCCACTAGGGGGAGCCCCGAGCTGAAGTTACTGAGTTCTGCTTTAAATCAACAGCCAACCCCTCTTGTGTTTGTCCGCAGCTCCTTCACTCTTAGCACAATGTAAACAGCAAATTTCTTCTTCTACGCTAGCATTATCAGCAGAGTAGGCGCTGAATGTCGTGGCTTCCGTAGTGTCATGAACTCGCAGGGACACGCTTGCCGGCAGCTAGATGTTCGACTGTTAGGCTAAAAAAATCTATTAAATGATGTGGTTTCAAATAAATTATGGACGCTACCCACTCAGGACACAGTTACATTGGACGAGCAGTATGGAGGAATATTGACAAGTTTTTATGGACTTTTATGGACCTTTTTGGTTCAGTCGCCGGTAAATTCATTATATGAAAGTCGGGGAGTCTTCCTCAGCATGAGGGTGAGTAAAAGATGAAGGACCATCATTCTGTGGGTGTACTACTCCTTTTTAGGATTGAAGAGTAGGGTAGACAGTTGTCTTGGACGTAAAAGGCCCACAACCTAACTTTTAGCAGTTTTGTCAGTGACCCCCCTATCGATGGCTAAACTTCATCATCTTCATGGTACCTGTACTGTGATTCACTCCAGCCAGTAAAAGACAGTCTCATCTTGACTCTTGTTCTGTCCCTTCCTCTCTTTCTCCGGTGATGTTTCCATGTGTTTTTTGTGCTGAATCCTCCATGATGCACGTTCCAAACACCCGCTGTGTTCACATCTGGTTCATGTCCGTTTGCTAGTACATGATGCAACCAATAGTTGGCAGCAACGTCACGGCCTCGTCCCGGATACAAAACTTGCGTGCAGTTTCTGAGCACCGGGACACCTCTGGGCAGTGACGGCTTGAAAATGTGCGGAATGAATGTTGGTGTGTCATCAAAATGAGTCAGAAACGCAGATTTTTAAAGGAATAGTACACCGACAGAATGATGTGCGTTCATCTTCTACTCACCGTCATGCTGAGCAAGACTCTGGAGCACTTTCTTAACCTGTTTAAAACCACCTGGGCGCCGGCGCCCAGTTGTGCGACTGCGCAGGTCAGTCAACAACGCGCATGCCTATATGAAGGGTTAAACCTTTGCCAATATAGGCATGTTATACATCGTTAGAAAGCTTAGGTTCTCCACTATTTAACCACCAAGTTCATTTTATGGACACAATGAGCACGAAAGCACTATTAATAAAGATATAGCAGCATGACAAAACATAAATATGAAAAAGCATCGTAGACTCCCTACCTTTGAAGGGGTCCAGAAACCATATTATAAGTCCAATCTTCAATTGTTTATATTCCATTTGTCCATAAGGGTCCACCGATTAAAAGTAATCCAGCATATTCGTAATAAAAACATTCCATGATTAGAAAATGGCCACATAAAGTCCATTTTTTTCTTCAGAAAAGTTCGCTCGCCAGAGCTGTTGCTACACTTTCAGCGAAGGACGCTTGCTTCCCTAAACATTAGCTAGCGGTGTTTGGTATGTTTGTTTTCCTCACCTTCATACCTACAAAACAAAAGTGTCCCCATTAATTTCTGTTAAGATTGTTAAGACGCTTCATAAAGTCTAGCGACTATTGGTGGAGACCCACGTGACATTTTGGTCGTGTAGCCAATGAAATTAGCTTTCTAACAAGGGTAAGCATGGCTAATTTGAATAAAGTATGACGAAGATAGAGCCTTGCGTAGAGTCAAGTAGCCACAGCAGCGGGAATATCGTTACGCACTAGTGAGAGCAGGACGCACGTTGTGAGAGTACTTTCTTCTTTGGGAACTGCATTTATTTGTTTTTTACAATGCCTAAGGCACTGAAAAAAACAAAATACACAGCAGAAGAAGCACTTGAGATCCTCTTGGCGTCATCTGAAGAGGACAGTGGTACTGACACGGAGTATGACTCGGGCGAAGAGGAGTTTTTTGCTGCGGGTCTGGACGACATTTTGGATCGGTGAGTATAAACGATTCACAAAATGATATAAGTTTTTAGTTTTAGTTTAGTTTATTTATTTATTTATTTCGCACAACCATGTTTTGAAATAATAAACAACAACAAAAAATAACATATGAGTGTTTTATGACAGTTATAAAGTAATAATAAGTTTTATTTTTGTCAATAAAAGCCCACTGAATTCATTATTTAGCTAAAAGTGTGCATTACATATATATAATTATATATATATATATATATATATAAATTATTCATTTATTTTTTTCTTTAGGGAATCACTACATGGAGATTCAGACAGTGGATCAGATTGGGAGCCTGAACCTCTGAAACAACCCAAAAGAGAACGGCCAAGTGCCCCATCGCCCACTGCACCTGCTTCCACATTTACAAGTCAACAAGGTGTTGCAGGACCATCAGGCACTCCTAGAGGTGGTTGCAGGGGGAGGGGGAGGGGTAGAGGTAGAGGTAGAGGTAGAGGAACGTCAGCCCCAGCAGTCTCTTCTTCTGCCCCCCTTCCACACAAACAACGGAACAACAGTGGCACACAGCAGAGGAAGAAGATGTGGCTCCCCCTCCACTGGTTTTCATGCCAGCAAGACAGCCTGGACCACAGCAAAGGAGCAGGACTGCTTCAACCCCAATGCAGTACTTCAAGTTGTTTTTTACAGACACTTTGCTGGATACTCTATTGGCCAACACAAATCACTATGGTGAAAAAAAACATAAGGGTCAGAAGGGAAAATGGCAGGACTTCACTATCCCTGACATGTTTTCTTTCTTAGCCATGGTAATTTACATGGGCTTACTCAAGTGCTCTCAGCTGGTGGATTATTGGAGAGGATCTCGCCTTTACAATTTATCTTTCCCCCCTCAGTCATGTCCCGGAACAAATTCCTCAACTTTTGCCGTTCACTACACCTCAGCAGCTTAGAATCTGATGCAGAAAATATCTCCAAGAAAGGAACCCCGCAGTATGACCGACTTGGGAAAATAAAGCCCCTTTACCTTCAAATTGTAGAAGCATGCAAGGAACAGTTTCACCCAAACCAACACATTGCTGTTGATGAGCGGATGGTGGCTTCAAAGGCCAGGATCTCAATCAAGCAATACATAAAAAACAAGCCAACTAAATGGGGATACAAGCTCTTTGTACTGGCAGACTCGGAAACTGGCTATACGTGGAACTTCTTTGTTTATGAGGGCAAGTCCTCTGGCTCAGGACGAGGACTAAGTTATGACTCTGTCATGTCCCTCGTAGACGTAGATAGTCTGGGAACTGGCTATCTCCCTCTATGTAGACAACTTTTACACAAGTTCCCAACTCTTCAGAGACCTACTGAGGAAAAAAAATTGGAGCATGTGGCACCATTCGCCAAAACAGGGCAGTCTTTCCAAGGACTGTGGCAAATGACTTTGGACGGAATACTCCTCGGGGCTGCATCAGATGGATTCGGGATGGTGAAATCCTCTTTGTGAAATGGATGGACACGCGAGAGGTTGTCCTATGTTCCACCATTCACAAAGCGTACAGTGGGGACACTGTGAAAAGAAGAGTAAAAGAGGATGGGAGGTGGGCCCAGAAGGATGTACCTGTTCCTGACGCCGTAAAGAGCTATAACAAGCACATGGGGGGTGTGGACTTGTCCGATGCTCTGATCGGCTACTACAGTGTTGCACACAAAACAAGAAAATGGTACCGCACCTTTTTCTATCACTTTGTGGACATCGCTGTAGTGAATGCCCACATTGTCTACAAGCAGCGTGAAACCAGTCACCCCCTGAATCAAAAGGAGTTCAGGCAAGCCCTGGTTGAGGAGTTGGCAGACCACGGGTCAGTGTCAACTTCTCAACCGTCAACATCACAACGTGCTCCTTCTCCAGCAGGTTCTCATAGACCAAGATACTTTTCTGAGGGTACGGATGTTCCAAAAGAAAAGCTGCCACTCAAGGCAGGAGAAGCTGTGCGCTCTGCCACAGAAAGACACCAGTGGGGTGTCAGTCCTGTGATGTGCCCCTCTGTTTTGTCGCACAGAGGGACTGCTACAACCTCTGGCACACAGAGAAAGGACTTTGAAAACTGAGACCCCAGGCTGCTTTGTTTCTGCTTTTGTTTAGCGTTTGTTTGTGCCATGTGGACACCTGGAAAGCAGCGGTTGCACCATTTTATTGTTCATTTTTACATTTTATTTTTTGTATGCACAGATTTTTTTGTTTAGTGTTTGTATTTTAGGAAAACTTGAAAAGCAACGGTTGCACCATTTTTATTCATTTTTATATTTTATTTTACATTTATTGTTCTTACATTCTTTATATGCACCTTCAAAAAGCTTAAGTTTTATTTCAGATTTGCTGTGAATACTCTATTTTTAATTTTTTTTCTTAGACTTGTACATAGTTCTTATATATTTTGTGCATCTAATATTTATTTCTACTATATTTTACAAAGTTGTATTTTCTTATTTGTGCACTTTTCAAATTGGCACATTAGAATAAAAAGTTTACATATAATTCAGTTCAAAGTGATTTGTCATTTTTTCATCATAGTTTCTAAAATTCTGTATATTATAATATGACAAAGTATGAATCAAACGGCCAGCTGAAATGGGTGGTGACCTCACCAGTCAATCTTCAGATGGAAATGTTAGAAAAATGCAAAAAAATATGCTTGAAAAATGTTTTATGGCCATCAAAATGCTTCAGTGTGGTTTTATAGGTCAAATAGTTGAGTAGAAGCATTTGGCACAATTTGGCACATTTGGAGAGGTTTGGAACGCTGGTGATAACAAAAGTTAAAAGTCCCATAGCTCTGACACTGTTCGGCCTAGAGGTCTGAAATTTCTTGCAATTGTGACTGACATGATGTAGAATAAATGTAATGTAATGACACATGCCTCATATCAAGCATGTCCCTGTTGCTGTTATTAAAAAAAGACCTATTATTTTCGAGAAGAAAAAAAACAATTATGGGCCATGTTTGAACTGATGCAGTTTAGGCTGTGTTTTAGTCACACTTTTCTAATTTATATTTTCAGAAACTAGAAGGTGTAAGCTTTCAAATGATGTCTCACACAAGTAATTTGGCCTTACAGTTCCTCTGTTATTTGCATTTCCATTTGGGTATGCAAAATAGGCGAGGATTACTTAAAAAGGTGGGAGTTAAGAGGTTAATATCTCAAATGCAGCCGGAGATCGGACAACTTTCCGTTTTCCCCCAACTTTCATATAATGGAGTTCACTGGCGACTGAAACAAAAAGGTCCTTAAAAGTCCACAAAAACTTGTCAATATTCCTCCATACTGCTCGTCCAATGTAATCGTGACCTGAGTTGGTAGCGTCCATAATTTACTCGAAATTACATCATTTAGTATATCTTTATAGCTTACCACCAGCACTCCTCAAAATTGTCTAATTTCCCCCCACACCCTCACCCCTTTCACCCCTCAATGCCATAGTTAAATTGGCCCATTCACTCCCCCTTGTTTTACAAACCAGGTAATCTAAATGTTGCAGCCATTTTCTGACTGTCACTGCCACTTCCATATTTCACCTCAGTGTACACTCAACAGCGTGTGCGTATATAACTAACACATAACTAACTAAAACACAATTAAAATAAGTTACTGTACAATTTTTAATAGAATATCAAGTGAATTAAAAAAAAAAAAAACATTGAAGACAACATGGCTAATGTCAGCTGCGCCTGGGATTCAAACCCACGACCATCTGCACCCCAGCCCTTTGTCTGAACCACTGCACTGACACATTCAGCCCCCTTTTCTCTGTCACTGGCAGCCTGTGTCGCTTCTGTTGTATCTGTGTGAAACATTCCATTCAAAACATTTCCCCTTCTTATTTTAGACAAGTACAATTAAAGGGACATTGTGTAACAATTGTATATCGCAAGCAACTCGTTCGTACTTTTCATGCTGCGTTCGCGTGAAACCGGACAAAAAGACGACAGCTGCTGCATGTAAAGGCATAAACAAACCTCTATGTGAAGACGTGGTCTGTCAGTTACAGTGATTCAGTCCACATCTGATATGTTGTCATGGTGATGTCGTATTGTTTTCCTTGACCCATGTTTTACCGTCTTTCTCTTGGCTTCTGTGATTAAAGGCCTCCTTCCACTGAAAACCCGTTTAACTTGCTCCTTACACATGCTGACTTGCTAGCGTTGCGTTCCCCCCAGTCGGCTGTGCTTTCTCATCAGAGAAACAATACGAAGAAAAGAGCGAATCGGGAACAGCCTCGCACTTCTACGTCACATTGCAAATAGCGTATCCCACGTGGGGTTTCTATCTGTCCATTGGAAGGCAGGTAACCCTCCACTACACACTAGAAGTAAAGACAGCACGACTGTAGCTTTGGAGTTGAGAAGCTAATTAGCTAACTGTTTGTTAGCATGGCGGAACAAACTTGTTTGTCGGCTCTATTTCCTGTCTGTAACAAAATAAGAGCGGAGGGCGGAGCTTCCTTCTTACACTCATGGGAGGCAGCCAATCGGACGGAAATTCATGAGAAGGACCCGGAAAAGCCTGCCGTTGGACCACAAGCCTCTCTTCTAGTATACAAATACAGCTGGATACAAAGATACCAGAAGGTTTTTTTAAACAGAAATGATGCAGAATGCATTCAATAATAATGGAGAACACAGAAATATTAATGAAATGACCACGGAAGTACAACTTTAAAATTACATCTGGTTTGTTACTGACGGCGGTCTGCCCGACTGCACGTGAACCCGGCATCAGAGTAACACTCGGTTCCTCCTCACTGCACCGCGGTGACTTTTCAAAAGCATTTCCTCGAACTGAGCTGACAACTCTGGTGTCTCCGGTGAGTTTCTGTGGTTTCCTGCTGTCACGCTTCTGCTGAACGTAAAAACATAGCGACATGACATGGTAGCCCCCACTGAGCCTACCCGCTCGATGTAGATATGAATGATACGAACGGCAAATTCAGCGCTTACAGGAGCGCCTACAAAGTCAGGAGCATCATCTTTGTATACAAACTCTGCAGAGACACTTCAGAACACATCAGTGTGTCCAAAATTTACACATCAGTTTATGACCCCAGACGAGGAAAAGTCACAAAATTTCATGAGGAAAAAGAAAGGATTACAAGTACTTTTTTCAAAACAAAAACTGAAACGGGTCAAATTGACCCTTAACATAATATGAGGGTTAACTTGCCCATTTACAAATGGGTTGGTTTGTTATACACATCAGAGATGTTGTTATCAATATAACCAAATTTAGGAGCCACAAATTTTACTTGGTGGTCCTAATCTCTGGGTTGATGGTTTGTTTTATCTTGGTTGTCATGGTGATGGCAAGCATTGGTCACATGGATGTAGACAGTAGCTGGGTTTCCATTAGACTTTTTCAAAAAAATAAAATTGAGATTTCTTAAATTTCGAAAAAGTACAATAGTGACATGTAGATGTTTCCATTGAATGGTATAAGCCGTAATTCTGGTAAAATCCCGTCCCGCGAGATTCCACTTTGAGGAGGATGGAGCTGCTGCTGCTCCTCATCAGGAGATGAAAGCAGCGGATGATAATTCAGAGGTAAAGTCCGTATGTACGGAGTCTCTGATCACATCTGCAGGGTAAAACACTCGTTGTGACTTCCAGGACAGACGCCCGAAGCACAACACAAATTAAAACCCATCAGGATCAACTTCTGGAGTGTAGATGTCATTTCTGGATCTTTATTCCACTTTTATCGGCACCAGTTCCTGACTGATGTGGTGATGCAGCTGTTGATACGAAGGCACAGTCATACGATGTTATCCGTGGTCACTAGGGCTGTAACGGTTCACAAAAATCACGGTTCGGTATGTACCCCGGTACACAGATCATGGTTTGGTTTTTCCTCAGGACAGTAATGGAGAAAAAATGAACAAATATTAACTGTTTTGTGTTTTATAAACACGTTCACGAAAATTTAACATCACAGCCGAGTACATGCCCGAGCCAGTGTTTCCTATCATTAAATAGGCAGGGCGCCACCCTACCAGACTCAGCACCGCCAACAAAGTCAGCTTCATTTACCCTGATCTGGTTTTCTATCCAGCACCAGCTCACAAACTGGTTTCAGGTCTCATTTCCTCTAGAACACGTTTATATTGAACTCTTGGATTTAAAACTAAACTGATGTTAGATATCAGATTTACATGACAGCATGTTATAGCTGCTCTCTGAGTTTCTGTGATGCGACCACCCACAACATGCATGTCCACGGGATGAGCGTGCATGGCGCCTGAGACAGAGCTTGTGTCTGAAAACACGTCAACCAGCTGAAACTCGGACACAGATATCAGTTTAAACTCTATTGAGAAGCTGAAGATGGAAACACTCGCGCTCTTCACCTGCTGATGCTAAGAACGAGCACGCTGTGGGAACGCGCACAGCTGATACCGCCGTTATAATAATAATGGATTAGATTTCTATAGCGCTTTTCAAGGCACTCAAAGCGCTTTACAGTAGGTCAATTATTCTTTCACTCCTCAGTCGTACTTGGTGATGGTAAACTACGTATGTAGCCACAGCTGCCCTGGGGCAGACTGATGGAAGCGTGGCTGCCATTTCGCACCTACGGCCCCTCTGACCACCACCGGAACCATTCACACACATTCATACACCAGCAGTGCCCCCACTGGAGGCAAGGAGGGTTAAGTGTCTTGCCCAAGGACACAACGACTCATGGCTGGGGGATCTTTGATCATTGGCCGACCTGGTCTACCACCTGAGCCACAGCCGCCCCCATGTCAGCACGTCATCTTAGATCTGAACTTGAAGAATATTTAGCATGACTTCATAGAATGAAACGGTTTTTACGTTTTTCTGTCCCGTGTTTTTCTTTTTTTTTTATCAGTTTGGAAACGCGACATGACTGAACAGAGTAGCTGCTTATGATTATTTAGTTATCAACACTGGAATGCTGAAACTGGAAGGTTACTGTTACAGAGTTCATGAATACATCATTTAGCAGAGCTTATTTGTAGTTTCTATTACACTTATACTCATATTCATCCTACCCCCCCCCCCCCCCCCCCCGCCCTCCCAGTGTTGTGAAGCTGATGGAGAAACACTGTGATCACAGTTCTGCAATGTCGGCACGCTGACTTCATTATGTTGACTTTCATTCGGCTCCCTCTTTGTCTAAACCGAAGTGCTCCCAGACAGAAGACTTGAGAGTTGGCAGAGCTTCCTGTAGCTCAACAATCTCACATCCATGTTGTTACGAGCTGTTAGAAACCGGACGATGAGCACGCTGCGCTGGTCTGTTACGTCGAGTGGCAGCAAGAACTTAATGAAACAATAAACAGCTGAATAAACAAATCCTGCGCCCAACAGTTCAGGACAGGGTCGTGCCGGACAGAGAGTAGCGTTCCGAACGGTTTGACACAAATACATGTATCGTTACAGCCCTAGTGGTCACGTTTTAATAAATCCTGGTGACATATAATTAACATGTGTAAACGAGATAACCGAGTCATGGTGTTACAAATGTGTGCAAACGACATAAACAGCTGGTGGCCAGTCGTTAATACATGAAGAGCCTAAACCATCTGTATAATGTCCTAAATGAACTTAGCTTGCTGAGTTACGGCGATTTGTGGATTTTTCATGTGACTGATAAAACTTCACCCATCACTTCGATTTCACAGGTAATGCTTGTAAATGATCATATTCATCATAATTAAGAAGGAATAACTGGATTTTAACCCCCCTATGTCACGCTAATTGTGTTTAATTGCGAAGTAAGTGTTTCCATTACACTTTTGCGAAAAACTGCTTTATCGAAATGCCTGAATTTATGCCTCATGAAAGCGTAAAAACTTTTTTGCTGTATTTGAGAGTTTTTTTTTTTTTTTTCTTCGAAATGTAGGTGCTTCCATTAGCGGGTTTTAATTGCAATATTTAGGTTTTGCGCAGTTCCAGGTGTAATGGAAACCCAGTTGCTGACAGATTGTGCTGTCAATGGGTAAATAAATATCATGTTGCCATCTGTTTTAAGTTTTAGTAGCTTAAATATTGATTTCACATAAATACCTTATATTCACTGCTTCTGCTTATTTTCATATGAAAGTCCATGGTTATAGCTCTGCTGTAGAAACATTGGTTATAATTATTTATAAGTAGCCTATGTGTAGTAGACTAAACAGAAGTGGAATGTTAGATTTGTGTTATTTTGTCTACATTTTCTATAAAAGTGTATTATTTGTTTTCCTTATATTTGACAGAACATTACAGTTACCGTTACGTCAGTTCCACTTGCAGCCAGTAGGGGAGGACTGCTCTGATTTCAGTCGTTAAAAGTACGGTGTGTAAAAAAAAATCAACGGTCAGTGGCAGAAAAATGTGATATATAATTCAAAACTGTGTTTCTATTGATGTGTAATCACTGCACTAGAATAACTGTTGTGTTTATTGTAAAATACATAATTTATATCTACTTGCTGGCGATACACATACATGGAGGCTGCCATGTTTGTTCCACCATTTTTCCTATGGTGTCCCTGAATAGACAAAAACATTGTGTCTGAAGTGAGAACCCTCTGAACTTTACAGATGCCATGACATCAAATTGAACTTTTCTGGGGTTTTGGGGGTATAATATGATCTGTTGTGCACTGATGAGGCCATGTGAATGTCCAGAGTGAGAATCAAAGTTCCTGTTTATGGTCTGTCAGCTTTGTCTCTTTGTTCAGAAACGGTTGAATCAGACAGCAGCTTATCATTCTACGTAGTTCTATCATTCTATGTAATTCAATTTCTCCAATAAGAGCACACTATCAAGCAAACAGCCCCCCCCCCCTCCTCTCTCCTTCCACCCGCCGCTCCGCTCTCACCCCCTCCCTCGGCTGATTCAACTGCGTGAGTGGAGCTGAGTGACTGCTAAGCAGTCAGGTCTGGGTTTTCAAACAAATGGATTTTTTATTAAAAATTCTGCAACATTGAGGGAGGGGGCCACAACCTTGTCACTACCTGTAAGTTTATTTATTTTCTAAATGCTGTCTTTTCTGATAAACGTAGCTCACTGTCTGAAATGCACATGTTGCTAACAGATAGCATTTAGCAAAGTCCGACCGCAGCATGGCCTAGTTTCTCTAAATAAGGTCATAGCCAAATAAGGTGTAGCCAATCAAAATGAAGTCTCCGGGTAAAGCTGCATATCATTACCACACCCAACTGTATTACTGAGGAAGGGAGGTCTAGCGTACCAAAAAAATCCCCCGTTGTAAAAAGTGACATTTTTTTCTTTGGAGTATTTACATATGCAGTAATGTCAACTTGAACCAGTTTTTACTGCTATGTCACCACTTCTTTAAAACTGCTGTACCAGCTTTGTTTGGGAGTTACAGACTGTTTGGGATCAGTAATACCTTAAAAGAATTGAAACTAGTAACTCATAGTACTGTCATAGCTACACCTGAGACCACTGGATCCACTCACAGAAGAAAGACCTTTGTCTGGGAAAATTTTGGCCACTAACGGCCACCATACATTCACAACAGTGCTTGGAATTTGAAGTCATTTGAAAGAAAACATACAGCCATGGAAAAAATTAAAAGACCAACCTTACCATGAAATATAATGGTTATTCAATCAAGTACAAACTGTGATGTGAATCATGTGACAAAAAGAGACAGAAAGAGAACATAGAATGCCTAAAAGCTGTTTTTGGCAGTTCCGTGCCATAGGTATTGGTGTCACAACATAATAACCAAAATCACTTATCAAGAAAAGCATGGAAAATGGCTAGATATCAGTTCTTAAATTAAACTCTTAGGAGCTTTTTTTTTACATCATTATATTTGTCCAGACAAATTTACTTTAAGTTTTACCAGGCATTAAAATGACCAAGAAATATGAGATTACAAGGGTGGTCTCTTAATTTTTTCATGACTGTATATCCTTTCAAATACCCATCTTTACCACTAGATGTCAGTAATTCTTACATACTGTACCTTTAAATACAGCGGGGGAAAAAAAAAATACAAAAAATATATTTCTAGTAGAGCTATTGACATGAAACTTTTACCAGATGTCGGCAACAACCCAAGTATTGCACACATACAAAGAAATCCTAACATTTATGTCCATAGATGAAGTTATGTGTAATATAGATGGGTTTCATGTTTACAAACATTGGCAGATGCGCACACAACCAGGGGGCAAAAAGCCTGCGTTTAGTATTGCAGTCTATAGCCAAACGCACACTTATACGATTCATAAAAATGTGAAGTAACCTAACTAAAAAAATAGATATCGTTGTGTTTTAAATGATATTGAATTAATCTGTATTTTGATGACAAATAAATAAATACCGACGCAGCATTGCTGTGTGATATTTCTATTACCATTACACTAACTTGGCAAGGGAGCCATCACCAGAAATGGCATTTTTCATGTTAAAACATGGATATTATTCGTGTTGGACCTCATTTGAAATTTGCCTGAAAAACCTGATTTAGAAAATGGCTTAAACTTTCGTTTAGACTCTTTGTTAAAACCAAAATAGGCCACAACAGTCTGCTGTTTGCAGCAGGTTCAGCTCCGGTGTCCATACAGGAACAACTCTCACTAGTTTGGGATTAAACCAGGCAAAGACGACATCATCACTATGTTTGGAAAGGAGCTGATTCCAGCTGTTAGGGACTTGCCTGCATTACTGTCGGTGAGTCTTGCTGCTTCTGGAATGTTCTGCTTTATTGTGGATGAAATCCTGGTAGACAGTAGACAGACAAGCTAACTGCTAACAAGCTAATGGTATAAACTCAAACACCATCTGATTTACAACCCCCGTACTTCGTATTAAATCTCTGGGATGCATTGTTATGCTGCGTGAATGTTTGTAAACGGCTCCACCATCAGTTTATTATTCTTTTTTATTTCCCTGTCTGAGCAGATTACGGCTGTCACACACAGCTACAGTGTTGTGATGCAGCCGATCGCGGCAGTGATGCATTAGTACCAGTCTCCCAACTAGAACACGGGAATAATTTCTGCCACCACGGTGGTTTAATCCGACATGGTGACCATGGAGAAAGACTACATAAATAATGTAATCTGAACCTGTATAAGTTATCTGAGGGTTTTCTGAAGATCAGTCACGCCTACTGTCCTATTAGGCTATCACCATTTTCAACTGTTTACATGCATTAACGTTTTGATTTTTGCAACTGCACAAATACCAGGACTCAAACATTATATTTCCCCGACACTTTCACGTCATATCTTGACCTCATCTGCATTAAAAGTCGAGTCTTGTACGTAAAACACAGGTCTTCACATAGTTCTTAATGCTTTTCCTGGGTTTTCTTGCCCCCTGGTTGTGACGTTGCTCAGAAACCCATCTATAGTGTAATGACAAAGGGAATAGGTACTGAATACACTTACTGAAATTTATTTAATACTTAGGACTTGATTTATGAAAGGTTTGCGCGTGTTAAAACGGGCGCTATCTTCATTACACGCGCAATAATCCGCAGGAGCGGATTTACAAAGCAGGGAAAAGGGGGGTGTTTGTCTCTTGTCGCGGGATATACCCCCCCTCCCTTTTTTTTGCTTTTCTTTTATTAAATATTAATTTTTTTTTCCAAAACACCCCAAAATATTGGGGGGAGACTTTCCAAACACCCCACCTTAACACCCCCATTTTGTTTTTTCACCCTTCAACCGGAAACCGGGGCGAAAAATTGCGTGTAATTTAGCTGAAAAGCAGGTGTTGACTGGAAGCTTTATGCACTGATGGCTTAAAGAGTGCTGCACACAGGACTGCAGACATGCAGCATTGGATAAAATCTTTCTCATGAGGTGTGCAGGCGACACGTCAAGTTTTCATTATTTAATTAAATAACAATCAACATCACTGTTAAACACGGGTTATTCGAGACAGATGAATCAGATGAATGAGAACGTCTGCAGCTGCAGCATCATGTTAGTTAAAGCTGACATTAATGTGTTTTCTTTTCTTTCTTTTTTTTTTTTGGCCAATTTCTTTTATTTTTTACCTATGGCATACTTTTAAATTTGGATCAGTTCCTGCGCGCTCCTCCTCTCCTGACCCGGTTCCTCCTCTCCACAACACTGCTGCTATGAGGTTGCTGTCCAGCATGAAGTGACACCCATCCCACAGAAAACTCAGTGGAAAAAAAAACTAGTAACGTAGCACAAACTATTGATACCACATTTAACTGAGTTTTGCGTGGGTTGGGGGCAATAACGCAGGTCTAGTACCTGTCATTTTTTTTTTTTTTTTTGTTTTATTTTTTTTTTTTAAATTTTTTTTTTTTTTTAATTTTTTTTTTTTTTTTTTTTTATAATAAACTACTATTTAGTATTTAAAACTTATCTCCATTGAATGCCGTAAGTGTCAATCAAAAAGTGTGCATCTCCCGTGTAAGTCACGTCAGCCCGCCCCCACATTGTTGAGGAAGTGCGGGAGCGAACCGAGACCTTCATCAATCACTGAGAAGGTAAAGTAGGACTATAAGCTTAATGTTTGACAACTACATTCCAGTTTTCACAAGTTAATATGCATTCATGGTTGTTATTTGTGTGTAACTCGCTCCTGACGAGTACCATGATGACTATCCACTAGCTAATGCTAGTCGACTACTAAACACCCATCTATTTTGCTGCATTCCATTTGAACTCAGAAGTCAAAAATTCCCAGGTCCGAGTAGAAAGTTTCAACTGGAATGGCCTCCCGAAATCGGATTTCCCACTTGGAAGTCTGACAATCATTGCAGCTCCGAGTTCAGATGCTAACACTGCTAACACCACGCCTGGTTTTAGCAGTTGTAGAAGCTCCTGTAATGTTACGTTTCATTACAC
The DNA here is from genome assembly GCA_023101725.1 of Atherinomorus stipes. Lineage (NCBI taxonomy): Eukaryota > Metazoa > Chordata > Actinopteri > Atheriniformes > Atherinidae > Atherinomorus > Atherinomorus stipes. Next base: position 60,252 of record JALJCO010006934.1, on the reverse strand, counting down.
TTCTTATTATTTTTGTTGCATTAAATCAGTCATTACATCTACATATTGGTTTATGTAGATGTAGGGGGAAGCTGCTGCAGTGTAATTCACAATTTTCATGCGGTATATGTGAACTACAACGCCAACTCGGTTAACAGCGGCTAAAAACGATAGCTTTAGCAAACACACTGTTTTGCTAGGCTGCTCACTGGTTTTCCGGCAAGTAAACTGGAGCGCAATTTGTTCGGGTCCCCCCCCCCCCCGGTTCCTACTACCCAGTTTTGACGTAAACGGAATGCAGCATTTTTATGGCAATTAGATGGGTAACAGCTAGCAAAGATGGCTCTCCTGACTATATGTCCCAGAAGAATCTGAAAATGAAGGTTGGTTTTGGGGAAGCTGGCAATCTGATAATACCTGAAATTATGTGAAACAATGGTGACGTTACCCTCCACTGTCTTTTTCTTGTACAAGTCCTTCTGTCCATCAATTAGGTACAACGTGGATGGCATGATGGACTACAAGCTGTGCCACTCAGATGACTGGGAACCTTATCTGCCCGCCCATCTCTGAGGAAGAAGAGCATCACTACAGTGACGCCACTCTTCAGATGCAGCCAGAAAGAAAAATACTTGAAGTTCAGACACCTTCAAGAACTGAAGAGGGGTATGTCAAAAGATTTCCACGCTTTCTACAATGGACTGAAACACGAGTGATGGCGAACTGGATGGAGTGGACCCACATACTCACACACACACACACACACATTCGGGTTTACAGTGTTTACAGGGACAATTTTGCCAAACCAGCCCGGTGGTGGTTTCGGTGAAATACCCTTTCCTAATGAACTAGAAGCATGGGACCAGGCAAAAAACACTGCAAAAAAATCTAAAAAAAATTTAGCTCACTTTAGGTTTCAGCTACGAGCTTCACAGCACCTTTTACAGCACCCTGACTGGATTGTGGTTTACCTGTGGACATTTCTCTTTTTGACAAATGTGTGGTTTATGAGGACAAAACAAACACTATGAGGTCTTTAAAGGGACAATGATGTCATATTTAAAGCGCTCAATATTAGCATAAATACACAAACATCTGACAGGAGACAGCATTAACGGGACTGCCACTTTTATTGGCAAAGACAATTTACAGATCTTTTACACAAGATCAAATAGCGAAAGAACAAAAAAATAAAATCTGGTGCTTTACAAAGCAAATGATGTCCAAAATGATCAACAAAGACTGAACAGAGATGAGAAAATTGCTAATTTCCACCACATGAAAATCAAACTGCGGCTTTTAAGTGAAAAACTGCTTTCCAATGTAATTTTTACAAGAACTAATAATGTTTTTACTGTATAAGCCAGAACTTTCTTTATTGGGTTATCAACAATCTTAAAACACAGGAGCAAACACCTAGGTTGGAAATAAAAACTCTAACTCTACAAAAAAAAAAAAAAAAAAAAAAAACAGAAAAGAAAAGAACCTGTATCAGATGGTTCCACCCAGAGTTGGTTCTTCTGTGACTGCCTTTTGACAGTCACTCCACGGTTCCTCACAAAGTCCCTGATATTTCGCACAGTTCTTTGTGCCAGCACATCGCCCTCAGCTCGCTTACAGTGACTGCATTCAGGTTTGCTGGCCAGTTTTCCTTTGTTTATGTGGTGCTTGAAATGTCTCATGACTGCAGGAACTTCTGCCTTTGACCACATTTTTTGGTGATTCTTCTGGAGTCCTGCTCAGAATCTTGTCCTAAAAGATGAGAAAGAGGGACCATCACCCAACCAGAAAACCTGTGTGCCAGTCTGAGCTGACAAAACCTTTGCCCGATTGATTCAAAAGATCCGAGAGTCATCTGCTTAAAAGGTAAAATTAACTAATCTTGAAGTCAAGACCACAGAAAAACCGTGCCACGTGGACCAGTAGCCTACAGGAAACACGTCCCACACAAACCAGTGGACCACAGTAGACCACAGAAGACCCGTACTGCACGCACCAGTAGACAACAGAAGACCCGTACTGCAACGACCAGTAGACCACGGTAGACCGGTAGACCACAGTAAACCCATCCTGCACGGACCAGTGGACCACAGTAGACCAGTAGACCACAGTAAACCCGTCCCGCGCGGACCAGCATACCACAGTAGACCCGTCCAGCACGGACCAGTAGACCACAGTAGACCCGTCCAGCACGGACCAGTAGACCACAGTAGACCCGTACCCCATGGACCAGTAGACCACAGTAGACCCGTCCAGCATGGACCAGTAGACCACAGTACCCAGTAGACCAAAGCAGACCCGTACCGCACGGACCAGTAGACCACAGCAGACCCGTACCGCATGGTCCCCCAGTAGACCCTTACCGCACAGACCAGTAGACCACAGTAGACCCATACCGCACAGACCAGTAGACCACAGTAGACCCGTACCGCACAGACCAGTAGACCACAGTAGACCTGTACGGCACAGACCAGTAGACCACAGTAGACCCATACCGCACAGACCAGTAGACCACAGAAGACCCGTACCGCACAGACCAGTAGACCGCCCCAGACCAGTAACCACAGTAGACCCACCCACACCAGAACCACAAACACACAGACCAGTAGACCACAGAGACCCATACCGCACAACCAGACCACAGAACCCACAGACCAGTAGACCACAGTAGACCCGTACCACACAGACCAGTAGACCACAGTAGACCCGTACCGCACAGACCAGTAGACCACAGTAGACCCGTACCCGCACAGACCAGTAGACCACAGTAGACCCGTACCGCACAGACCAGTAGACCACAGTAGACCCGTACCGCACAGACCAGTAGACCACAGTAGACCCGTACCGCACAGACCAGTAGACCACAGTAGACCCGTACCGCACAGACCAGTAGACCACAGTAGACCCATACCGCACAGACCAGTAGACCACATCCCAGACCAGTAGACCACAGTAGACCCGTACCGCACAGACCAGTAGACCACAGTAGACCCGAGGTTTTTTAGTGTGTTTTCAGTTTCTGATAAATCCCCATTTAGAGGAGACGCACTCTGTCCCCTCTCCCTCCCTTTTTAAGTAATACTTCCTGGTTCTTTTTCAACTTAGGAGACCTAACAGTTACTGCCTCATCTCAGGGATGATTTTCTGCTGTTATAAAGAACATGAAATGTCCACTTTATGATCAAAAGCAATTCTGGACCAGAATATATAATGTACACAGAGTCTGAATAATTTCTTTACCCTCAGAGACCGGGACGGTCTCATTTGTTGTGGACGACACCGATGGCACTGCACCTGCGAAGACATGGCATGACAAAAGTTAAAGAGAGAAGACCATATCAGTATAAACAACGCCCTGGTAACTTACTAAAATCTCCAGCGTCTGGGACCTGCTCTTCAGCTGCCAAGTCTGATGTGGTGTTCACAAGCTTCATTTTTCCATGATCTGGCATCGAGACCTCTGCATCATCATGACCCGACTCACTTCCACTGTCATTTTCCTCTGTGCCACTAAAAGCAATTTCATCTGAGAAAAGAATAATAAAACTCACAAAGTGCAAACTCAAAATATAAAAGAAACCTTGCAAAATGGTGAAAAGTAAAACATCCAGATGATTTTTACACAAACCTTCGATTCAATCTCATCAAGTGATTTCCCTTTCAGGCCGGAAAGCTGTCCCTTCTCCATAGATAATAGCAGCTTAGAAATCTTGGCCAGTTGGGTCGTTGGTACAGGAAATCTGTAGAAGTCTCTATGGACATGGATGTCGTGGCCCAAAAAGTCTGCTACCTGGTCAAGTTCATTGTTTTTCAAATTCAGCACTTGTGACAGTGTGGCGACATGTTTTCTGAGTTGTGTTGACCTGAGGTACTCGGGGTGTTTGGCTCCACACTGGCTTGCAAAGACACGCAAACAGTCCTGTCCTCTGTAAGGGCTCATGGATTTTGGCCTTGCAAAAGGAAGATATTTGTGGCACATACACCACATTCCTCTCTTTTAGTGGCCAGTAGTGACAGAGCTTCCACAACATTTGGTGTGAGTAGAACTGCAACTTTTCTGCCTCTTTTCCCAACGATTTCAACTCGGTTGAAATAGTTGCAGAGCCTCTGCTCAACCCTTGACAAGCCCATCGCAACATCTTCATGGAGCTTTGTGTCGTCTCTCTCCAGAAAACTTCTGAGGTGCATTTTTGATACTTCGCCAGCTTGTCTACGATTAAACACAATTGTTTGTGTGAGAGTAACCTTTGCGAGTTGTGCATAATTCTGAGCAGTGGCTTCCTCCTTCAAGTTACATATGGCAGTTTCTGAGGATTTCTTGAGGTTCTGATGAAGAATTTGAACATCTTCAGTGAATGGTAATGTTGACGGTTTGTTGTACTTTGCATCACTCAGTGTGTTGAGGGCACCATGAGACACCAACTCTGACCACTTGGAGGTGTAGAGCTTCTTGAAAGTATCAGTGGACTTTATCAGTTCCTCATCCTCTGCCATCAGTGCCCGACAATGGATATGTCACAGAGTTTGTGCAGTGTGTGTCCCAGTTTTAGTGAAGACTCTGTGTTTGGTATGAGAGTTTTTCTTCATCAAAACCCGACACTTCCTTTACTGCTTGAACAACCCTCTGAAAGTTGGCAGGTTTCACAGCTTCCTCGAGGTTATGCACTGAGAATTTGCTGCGCAGACATAACAGCAGACGGCCAACTTCACGAAGCTTCTGTCGCATGTATTCATACTTAGTGGGATCTTGTCCATGTCTGTTGTGGAGGGAGTGGGCAAACTGAATAATGGAGAGGTCATTTCTTACAGCTGATGCAACTTCATCCTGTTTCATGACACTGAGGAGCTTCCAGACACCACTTGAGATCTGTTGAAAGAATGCAGTCTCCTGAGCTGCAGCCAAACCCAGTATTTTGGTTCTTCCAGGTTCTCTCGCTGTAGCTTCATTTTCAGGCGTGCTAGGGCATTTGCGGACATGTCTCCACAGTTCCTTTCGAATGTACATTCCCTGACAGTACATACAGTGAATGAACTTTCCAGCTACTGCTTTAGCTTTTGGCTTTCTCTTCACCTTCAGTGGTCCTGCTCCAACTTGTAGAACTGTTTGGTTGTGTTTAAAACTTCCCTTATTCCTCATTTTTTCTAACAAGACTTAACGCTCTTTGGAGTGCTCAGGAAGGGAAAATGCATGGACAATTTCAGCATGTGTCTTGTGTGCTTTCAAGTGGCGCGCAATTTTGCTTTGTGGCTTACCACAAATAAAACGGTAATTTCTATTGCTCATGGACAGATTTGCGGTTTCTTGTTTGTTGAACTCAGCTTCACTTTCTGGTTTATCCTTTGAATCTTTGACAGAACTGGCTGAAGCTGATATTTCAGATGCATTTAAAACCACATGCTCAGAGTGAAGAGGTGGGCCACATGTAGATGTGCCTGGTACAACTGGAATACCGCCATCCGACACATCTGGTGTCAAGAGATCAGTTATTGCAGGCTGTCTAATCTGTGCTCCTTTGGAAATGCCAGACTGAAGAGATAAACTTGCATCAGAATCATCATCATCAGATTGTGAGTTTGGAATGTAATCCTCATCAGACATGGAGTCATCATTTGATATCTGATCTGCTTCTGAATTTGGTGCACCAGCCTCATCTGATGGCAGCTCACCCCCAGACCATAACATCCTGAAGTAACATAAAAACAATTAAGTTTATGAGCACTGCTCTCTGATACTCACAGTACAGAGATGGGTAAAATGCAGAGCCTTGATTTCCCCTCGGGATCTTACCAGTATGACAAAAAAAAAAAAAAAAAAAAAAAAAAAAATTGATAGACAATTTGTTAGCAAAGTAAGAATCTAAAAGCAAGTAGATACTTACCTGTGATGGGTGTTGGAAGTTTTTCTTTGTAATCCGTTTAAGGCAGAATGCATGCCAGACTCCTGAACAAACTGAAAAGTTTCAACTGCATTACTTTACAGAAAAAGTTTGAAATACATTAGCATAAAATAGTTAACTCCCTGATCATATCAATGTCTATGCAAGACGTTAAATATTTGTGCATCTAGATGATTTGATGGTAATGCATCAGGAAAATGTTAAATTATAATGTGCCAAGTGACAATTTCTTCCACTTAAAATAGGTTCTTACTGTAGCATTCTAGTAAATGTCTCACCTTTGCATTTATAGCCAAACCACTTCAAGGAAGATACAGGTCCCACACCCTCAACACAACTTTCTAAGGAAGATACTGTTGCACACACCAGCTGGTGTGTCAGACACTGTTGGCAAAAAGTATAGAAATGGTGGTTTTGTTATAAAAACTAAATCTTTACATTTTCACATATTGATATCCACTGAAATTGAATAAAAGAAGAAAAAAGTGAGTACAAGAAATCATGCACACACACACAAAAAATGGTTGACTCAAAATTAAAAACAAGTAACATCATTAAGCTACACATTACCACAGTCTTAATAAAAGAAAATCCACAGGCATTTCAAGTGCTGGACGTTCCAGATACTAAAAAACTACGAGCAAAATGACAACAGTAACTAGCACAGAACTAAGAGCTAAAATGGGCTATCACAGTGAACTTGCTCTGAGTGAGAAACCTGGAAAAAAACAACTGAAAGTCAAACCTAAAATGAGAAGCAGGTGTGATGATGATTGACAAAATAACAAAAGAGCTACCCTCATAATAAAAACAGGAACAAGAACTCAGTAAGGAATGTCAGACATGACCAGAAACTGAAGAATACAGAAAAAATACCACGACCCTTAGATGTCCTATCAGTGTCCTCACAGTCCACCGTCCCCATAAACCACATGTCTGAATACACACACCATTTCAGATGGATCACAAGTCAGAGTGTCCTCACAGTCCATCGTCCTCAAAAACCACCTCTCAGTCATGCAGCTGCTGTCACACACACACACACACACACTCACTCAACCAGAAAAGCCCACATTGGCTGACTCAGTATCGGCTACATGAAATGCCATTAAGCTCCATATGAGATGTGGCGTACCTTTGGATCTGTGCTGCCTTCAGTCCATGCAGAACTGGTCTGGTTCTTTGGATCTGTGCTGCCTTCAGTCCACGCAGAACTGGTCTGGTTCTTTGGATCTGTGCTGCCTTCAGTCCACACAGAACTGGTCTGGTTCTTTGGATCTGTGCTACCTTCAGTCCATGCAGAACTGGTCTGGTTCTTTGGATCTGTGCTGCCTTCAGTCCATGCAGAACTGGTCTGGTTCTGGTCTGCAGCCATCTGAAGATGGCTTCTCTCAGTCATCTGTAGAAGATAATGCAGAGAGGAAAATACGCACCGAACATGATCCATTTATGAAGATAGCTTCATGTCAGATAAATGATTGCTTCCATGTTAAGATGAGTAACATGAAAAAAGATACGTCCACATCTAAATGTATTATTCTGCAAGATCAACAACGCAACATGAAAATCTACTTTCTATAAGCGTGTACCTGTTCGTGGTCTTCAGCTGTGGGCGGGGCTTCAGGTCGTTGAGGCGTTTCTTCATCACATCCCTGCCAGAAGAAAACAAAAAAACATTTAAAAAATTGAAGAAAGTAAAACTTTCTGCAACTATGAGAGGGACAGACTGAAGAAAAAAAACTTTATAGCAAAAGGTTTGATCCCCGTTTTGTTTTTTAGAAGGATGTTACAGGATGCATGTATGTCTGGTGTATTTGAATAGGACAGACACAAAAGTCATCTGATGTATGTGTCATGCTGTTTTGCAGAATGATACAAAACATTGCAGGGGTTTGTTTGTCCCCCCTGTAGGTCAATCTTATTTTCTCAATGACCTCATATCAAAGCAATTGTAGTGATAACAGGAGAGTTCCCAGTAAAACATGAAAGTGTGCAGTCAGAGAAATGATATTTCCCATAATAATTGCACCTTTGTAAGATTGTATAAACTCCTGTTTGGGCCTGGGAAACTTCTAAAGTCAGTCCTTTATAATTGTACCTATAATTAACAACCAGAAAACAACCACTTTAAAAGTAGATTAACTTCCAAATCATTCCTTTGGCTTTTTCAAAATCTTAAATCTCAGAAACTGCACTTTTTCCTACTTTATCACAGTGTTCAACAAGATTACTTGATTTCTTTGGACCACGCTTATTTTGGTCTTGACTGTCACAAGTAGCAGCAGACTCTGATGTCGACGGGTCATCGTGCTGCCCGACTGAAGATCTCCCAACCAAGTCCTGGAGAGTATAATCACATACACAAAACTAATAAGATCCAGAAAAACATTGTAACACAGTCAGCTTTAATATCTGTATGAGGCTACATGCTTTCAGAAACAATAACAGCATTTATTGCTGTAAAAACAGATTCAAACAAGACTAAATCAAGAATGTGAAATTTAACATAGTAAAGCTATTGATGATTAGAGCATGTTATATGAGCATTATCACTTTAATGAAGTAAAACTCTACACACCTCGCTTCTCCACGGCCAGTCTGAGTCTCCATAATTGTAAGTGATCTCCTCGCCTGGATTTACAGCTGGACTTGCAAACATGCACAGATGGGGCTTCCCTTCCACACTGAAGTACTTCATCTTAGCATTTGGGTTCAGGTGACATCATTTCCAAGTCTTCCAAAGGATATCTGCAACAGAGTTTTGTCTGTGCAGCATACTTCTATTACACAGAACTAGTGAGACTATTCTATATTATTTTGTTTGTAGTGTTATTTATCTGAAGTTAAAGTACAAAGCAATTCATTTATTCTTGATTAGTCTGCTTTTATTATTCATTGATTGTTTGAGTTATCTAATTTTCTGACATGAATGCCATTAATTTCAGTCACAACTGAGTGTTAATTAAATCAGTTTGATTTTATTTGGTCACTAGTTTCTGCTAATATTATTCGGTGTATAAGTATTGAATGGTAACTGGTTAACGTGTATAGCAATAGCTCATAACTTACTTGACATAGCATCATCGGGTGTGCTGTTAAAAAGAAAACAAGTATGCTGGGAAAAAAGCACCCCTTCCATATTTTTCTTTTTTTTTTTTTTTTTTTTCTTTTTTTTTTTTTTTTTTTTTTTCTCTTTTTTTTTTTTTTTTTTTTTTTTTTTTTTTTTTTTTTTTTTTTTTTTCTTTTTCTTTTTTTTTTTTTTCTTTTTTTTTTTTTTGTCCCCCCTTGTCCGTTTGTTTTTCGGATTCCTCCCCCCCCCCCGCCCCCCGCGCCTTTGGCCCCCCCCCCCCCCCCCCCCCCCTTTTCCCCGCCCCGTCCCGGGTTCCCCCCCCGCCCCCCGCCCCCCCCCCCCTGGTATTAAACCTTAGAACCTCATTGAGATGAAGAATCTCTTTCTCTCTTTTTTTTTAGAATGCCCTAGCCAAGATGGGCAGCAGTACATTAAACAAAGTTTGTACACAGTTTAATTAAAAATGTACAAGATTTCAGTTAAGTTTTCATCAGGTAAATTTAATTGAAATGACCGAGATAAAAATAAACAGGAACATCAGTCGAAGTATCTGCAGCCAGATGTGTTCATCTTCAAGTTGCTAAACATCCTTTTAAAACAGTCCAGTAAAACAAGATGTTTTAGTTTAATTGTTTTTGTGGTTCATTCCACAAAATGGAGTTGTAAACCTAGATGCCTTTTCCCCCCCAAATTCAGTTCTGATTTTAGGAACAGAGAGAAATTCATGGGAACAAGACAGAGATTCTGCGCTCATCTGCTTGATGTAGGTAAGAAGTTAGGACAGGAGCAGACGAAGAGATTTACATTAGTGATTGAGTCTGTGATTAAATAAAAAAAAAAAATCTAACGTTAGTATACACCAACGAAAGGTGTGTAATTAAAGTTAAAAATTGGTGGTGAATCTGAAAGCTCCATGATGCAGGGTATCCAGAGACTGTAAGCTTTTAGAGGAGGCATGTAAGTTAACTGTAGTTCACCACAGACGGGAACGCAGCAGGAACCAACCTCTTTCTAGATTTAAATGAGATCTGATTTCATCCGGAAGAAAAAAAAAAACAAAAAAACAACTGGTTTGAGTGTTTACTTAGCTGCTGATTGTAAACAGTACAAGGCAGATAAAATGCACCTCATCAGTTTTGGGGATAATAAAATGTTTTTTGGCCAGGTAGTCAGGAAAAGCATACCTATTTTTGTCCCACATGGAAGAAGTACAATTTACATCAAATGTCTTTTCTGTGGGACAGTTATGTCCTGTAGTAAGGCTTGGACATACGTCACAAGGTGCAGTGCAGCAGATGGAGGATGTCTGGAGTTCAGAAGGATAACTTTTGACAGGTAAAATAGTTTTTAAGTCCGGGATAAGCACAACCAAACAGCACAAGGCTTTTTTCAGATTATCGGAGTTGAAGTTAAATTGACGTCGGTACATTACGTTGTTACATACAGCCGCATTAGTAAGCGTCGCACGAGCACTCAGCATTATGTGACGCACTCACGCCAATGTCTGACAGCTGTTCGGCTGAATTACCCTGATTTCAATATAAAATGCTTACAAAAACCCTTGATTAGCGTCACATGTTAAGCGGAACTGTAGCATAACCTGCTATAAATAGTTTACCAGCTTGGTGTGACATAAAGATGAAACCTGAGGCACGCAGGTTAACCGGACGTCGTTAGAGTACATAATTAAAGAAGCACGCATGTCTGCTATTGCTCACAAAAACACACGTATGTCCATTAAAACTAATTTGAACTGGTCACCAATGATTGTGAGAACAAGGTTTTATTTTATTCTTAAAAATGTCAATTAACCCAGACTTTGCTTTACTTTGTCAATTAGTTTGTAAGAAAAACAGTTTTTCATGCTCCTGAAAAATAAGACTTCTGGAGAAGCGTGCTTTTCATCGGACAGCAGCGAAATGACCTCTTCATATTTATCTTATATTCTGGTTTTTATTTGCCTCATATTATATTTCTGGAACTAATCTCTATCAAGACGAATTTCAATTTGTGGTTACCACATGCTCTTCTGAACTTTCCATGGCACAGCAATAGCACAAGCTAAATGCTCATTTAAATACTGCTGTTTGCGCCTGTTACAGATTGCATGTGTAATCTTCGTAGATCACCTGCAAACACTGAAGAGACAGCACATGCTATTTATCTGCGCTGCAAAGAAAATTGCAGCCTTTATTTGATTATAAATCTGGGCTTTAGTGTAAAAACCTTTGTTGGTAATTCCAGCCTCCAGATGTCTCCTGTATGGAGAAACCAGTGGAATACGTTGCTCAGGTGTGATTTTGGTCCATTCTTCCACAAACTGCCTTCAAATCTTCAAGGTTCTGGGTCTCTTCTGTCAACTCGGATCTTCAGTTCTTTCAGGTTGGGTCATTGACTGGTCTGTTCTAGCTGCTTTATTTTCTTCTTCTCAAACCAGGTGAGTGTTTCTTGGCTGTGTGGTGGGACGGTCGTCTTGCTGAAAGATCCAGCCTCTTTTCATCATCAGCAGCTGCAGATGCAGCAGATTCTGGTCCAGAATGTCTCTACTTTCCTCCATTCATTCTTCCTTCAATGATATGACGTCTGCCAGTACCACATGCTGAAAAACAGCCCCCACCATGATGCTCCTACCTCCAAACTTCACTGTTGCTATGGTGTTTTTGGTGCCATTTCTCCTCCAAACATGTTGTGTCTTATGACATCTGAAGACTTCAGTTCTGGTCTCATCTGACCAGACTATGTTTTCCAGAACGTCATGGGTTTGTCCAGATGTTGTGTTGCAAACTTCAAACCAGCATCAACGTGCTTTTTCTTCAGAAATGGAGTCTTGTGTGGTGTGTGTGCATGAAGGCCATGGCGGTTTAGTACATTACTTCTTGTTTTCTCTGAAACAACTGTAGCTGCTGGTTCCAGGTCTTTCTGAAGCTCTCCACGAGTGGTCCTGGGCTGTTGGAGAACCTTTCTGATTATTGTTCTGACTCCTCTGTCTGAAATCTTGTGAGGAGCACCTGGCCGTGGCCGCTTTATGACCATGCCGTGTTCTTTCCACTTCCGGATGATGGTCCCAATGGTGCTCACTGGAACTTTCAGTTTAGAAATGCACCTGGAACCAATGCCTTCAGTGTGTTTGCAATAATAAGGTTGCGTAGGTCTTGAAACAGCTCTTTGCTTTTACCCATCATGCAATGCTTTTTGTCTGACACCTTGGTGATAAGAAACTTTTTTAAAGGCCTCAAATCAGGACTAAACCAGCTGATATTACTTTGCACTGATAGAGGACAGGATTACTTTCTAAATACTGACAGACTTCAGCTGCTTTCTTGGGTCTCTATATCTTTTTGCGCCTCCATTTCTTCCTGTGTTCAATACTTATTCCCTATGTTATTTCACTATATTACACATAGCTTCATTTATGGACCTAAATGTTAGGATTTCTTTGTACGTGTGCATTACTTGGGTTGTTTCCGACATCTGGTAAAAGTTTCATGTCAATAGCGCTACTAGAAATATATTTTCTGAGAACAATGTTGATGTGTTCAATACTCCCCCCCCCCCCCCCTGTATTTCCAGGTACAGTATGTAAGAATTACTGACATCTAGTGGTAAAGATGGGTACTTTTTTCCCCCACAGTATGCTGACTGAAGAGCTGAATGGTCACTTCTGTTGGTGACTCAAGCCATTTCCCCTACTCATTTTTCCTAATGTGTGATTATACGTTACCACGACAACCTCTACAATATCTTTGGAAGAGCAAGCTTTTGCTGACATGGAGCTAGAAATTAGCAAGTTAAGCTAGGACAGGTTTAGCTAGCGCAGCCATAGTACTAGATTCTGTGCTAAAATGGCTGTACATCAGGGTGGTTGGGTGACTGGAAATATGCATGGAGCAAGTGAAATCTGCCCATCTAGTCATACCTACAATAAACAGCAGCCACGGGGTAATTCACTATAGAGGGACAATCAAGACATAATGCCTGCCACGTTAAATTATTGTAATGAAAGTATTCCAGACATGAATATTAAATGCCCAAGGCTACAATAACACCTTCAGCTTCTGTAGATTAAAGCATCCATGAAAGAGGTTGAAGTGATATGTTTAATAGTTGTGTGTAAGAGCATTTTGCTGGATCCAGACCTCTTTCTGTTGGGTTCATTTTCAAAAGGACACAAATGTCACAGTCATGAACAAATGATGTATCTTAGTTTTCTAATGGCCAAAATGTTAATAATTAAAAAAATTCTCTGCTGTTATTAAGGTGAAAAAGTTACTTAGTTCTCCTTTAAGTGAGCTGGGTCCACACAGGAGACCTGTTAGCATGTTCAGGTCAAAGCTCAGGACAAAGTCTTATTTAAACAGAAAGTAATCATGACATAAACCTGTGCTGTAGCATTGTGGCATCACATCACACCTAATTGTGTAAATGTTTAACTGTTAAGGTTTATATTCTGGTTCTGTCGTCAAGAGATTTGAATGTTTCTGAGACCTGAAGTGCAGTTTACAGACAATAAGCTCAGGAAGCTGTGTTTTTCAAGCTTGGTGAAATTGCATTTTGCCATAATCCAGAAGCTTTTGATAAGGTCCCATGGGCCTGAAGATAAGCATGTGAAAGCATCGGATTTACAGATAGGTTTTTAATGAACAGTGATAACATGGTGCATTCTTATAAAGACTTTCATACCAATATTTACTCTCGAAGTTTGTGTGTGTGTGTTGTTTATTGAAAATAACCTTTGCTGCATGCTCATAAAATGGCCTTAAAAATTAATCAATTACCCATAATCCTGAGAATATAAAAAAGCAGCATGGAAACATGGCTGGATCCACACTGACAAACAAGGTTTGTGAAATTATGTTTTCAGTGAAATAAGAATGAAATTGTCAAAATCACAGGTGACACGTGCCTTGAACTTGACCAATTTGAGAATTTCACATCAACTTAATACTGTAAAATGCTGTTTTTCCTTGTCCTTCTATAAAAGGTCATGCCTTTAAAAAACCTTTCTAATGCAAAATAATTACGTGGCAAAATAATAGTTTTCATTTCTATTTGAAATATAGGCCTACATGTTTAATGTATTTATTCTAGAAATAAAATTTTCTTTCTCATGTCCGCCTGCACAGGGTTGATGCCCGACTTGTGAGCAGCATATTTGACCACAGGGTAAAATCAGCTTCAACATTTGCTGTGAGATTCTGTGTTCTCAGATCAGACCAGCAAACAAGTTTGACCACGGTCAACTCTGCCGTCGCTTAACTGATTCGGACATATCTTGTTAAAATATCTTGACCCTTTAATATTTACACCAAGAAAAAAGCAGTGGAAAAAATGTTTCCTGCTTTTAAAATGAAATGAAAAATACTTCTTTAATCCTGGAGGGAAATTCAGTATTATAGTAGTTTTTCCCAACTATAAAAATAATATGATAATAACAATTAATCAATAAGAGGTCTTGTTCCGGAGCTGATGGCTTCTGGCAGGATTGATGAATGATGAAGAGTCCTCCATCATCGTCAGCAGCTTGTGCAGCTCCAGTTCTCCCCAGCACAGAACCAGCGTTCTGGATCAGCCTCTTTACTCTCTTCAAGTCTCTGGTTCTGATGCTGCTGCCTCAGCAGATGCTGCAAAGCTGATGTTTCCTTGGGACAATAATAATGATAATAATAATCTTTTTTCACAAATGGTTGAGATAAAAGTTAAAATTTCATGATTGTTAAATTATCAATATCAAAAACATGAACGTGATGACATACACTCTCTTATTACAAACCAAACCGAGTGTTACAGATGGCGCACACAAATTCATAACCCCTCCATCCACTGCCTCCGGTCTGCTCTGGTCTGCATGACGCAGCAAATCCGTTGGTATTTCAGTCAGTGAGCAGCAGTCCACCACTCCCTCAGTGCTCCGTTCCAGCACCTCCGCTCAGGTCCGTCGGCCTCCGCCAAAAATACGGATCACCTCTATTTTCTGGTCCGCTCCGGTCTGCCTGACTCTGGAGGAAGCTGCAAAGCTCAATGAATGTAAACATCAGGTTTTTAAAAGTATCATTTTACATCTGCTACAGAAATATTTGACTGATGTGTTTAAAAGTCATAGTTCATATTATAGCATCTCCATATTATACCATCTCAGTAAAAACTTTTTTGTGAAATAATATCTTGTGTGAGTTGGGAATTATGGGCAAATTAGGCAAAGTGTGTAGACCTTGTGTTCAATGTGTCATATAGCTACTAAACTTGTAGTCAAGACCGCATAAGCCGAGACCAAGACATTACCAAGACCAGAGAGGGTCAAGACCAAGA
>JALJCO010006934.1:0-40000 GCA_023101725.1 Atherinomorus stipes | reverse complement strand
CGATATCGATACCGATATTAAAGCTGAAAACAAATTATTTAATTTTCATTCCTTGTACATAATTAGAAAAATACCTCAACTTTTGTTATGTAGAACAAGTCAAACTTAATGACAGTTTTTCAATCAAAACTAATAGAATATGTGCGTTATAACCTAGAACCACCTGGATTTTATTCTCCCTGAGAAGAGAGTGAATAAAAAAAAACAATACCCCAAAACAGGGGATATTTGGTTATTTACACAAATGAGTGTTTAAACTCTGTTCACACAGAACATCCTCAAAGAGACTGTCTGTAGAAGTTTTAAAGTCTGTAAAAAAAAAAAAAGTTTTTGTTTGTTTTAGACTTTAGAAACAGCAGCCTGATTGGTTAAATATCAGTTAAAGGTGCATTGCGCAAGTTTAAACAATAAATACTATTCTTTCCTCCACATGCTGTAACAGCTGCCTGATGTGTAGAATGAGCTGATCATTCTTCTCTGATACTGTTTGAGTTTTGGGTACGAAGCCTCTAGGGCGGCGCTTGTGGGGGAGACGAGCTGCGCGTTCTCATTCGTCTGGCTGCGCCGGTGTCGTGTGTTCCGCCACCGAAGGTCCGCACATGTTGAGACAAAACTAAAAGATGGAGAACAGGTGCCTCTCAAACCCCAACTCAGACTCCAGTAGATGAAGAAGAAAAGTTTGGTCTTGTGAGACGAAGAAAACGTAACTGGAGTCAGACCGGCACCGGAGTAAAACGGGAGTAAACAACCGAGTAGCTTTTTTTCTTTCTTTTTTTTTTTTTTTTTTAATAGGACGGAGCTCTGATCCAGTCTGGGAATAAAACGACCCACAGTTGCTCCCTTCTTACTAACGAGGTAAATGTGACGTATGATGGAAACAAGGATGCAGAATATTGCAATGCTAAGTTTTTAGCACGTAGATGTAGCAGTATGACAGCCATATGACTGTTCCTGGGGAAGAGATACTCTCTTGTCAACTTGCTAAATTTAGTTGATGTGGTAATTTCATAAGGTAATCGTAGTCTCAGCCTCTGAATTTAGATATTTGAACTACAATCCAGCGTTAGCCTGTTACCATTAGCATACAGTCCGTCAGTTTACTCGACAATCAAACTGTTAACAACTTGCAGATTTATAACTTTATTACTTCAGTAGACATCGTGTCTCTAACTCTGGGCTCAGACTGAGTGTAATGTGGGTTAAATTAGAGACCAACGCAGTCGAAGCAGCTCATGCGTGTGCACATTAGCGTCACTTCCACGTGTCGCAAACTTCTGGAAAAAAGCTGGAACTTGCGTTGTACTCCTTTAAATATCGGTTAAATATCAGTTAAATATCCGTGGGGTGGCTGATACCCGATACTCAGTTTTAAGGCCCATATAGGCCGATACTGATATCGTGCATCCCTAGTTAAAATGATTGGATGGTGTTTTTTTAGTCTTATCCGTTCCATACGTGACAACTTTGAAAAAATTTATGTTGCAATCTGGGTGTGAAGGAGATTTTAAGCAATATACAGTAAAAAGAAATGAAAAGAAAAGAGTAGAAAAAAAAGTTCCTCTAAAACATAAACCCCACTTTAAAAATAAAGGTTTAATAATAATTATAATAATAATTAGACTGAAAGAAAATAAATGAATGTGGAAAACAATGGATTCAGGAGCACTTCTGGGCTGTGCTGTTGATCCACATCGTACAACTTGAACTTATTGTCATAGAAGAAAAAAGAAAAATCCCTTCAGGGTTGGAGACAATGTACTTTGGGTTAAGACCAGATCATGTAAAGGGCTACGAATACAAATATATTTATAATATTCTGTTATTAGCCAGTAAGAAAGCGATCACCAGGAGATGGTTAAAGATTGGATCAAGGTGATTAAAGATATTCTTGGAATGGAGAAGCTTACATTCTCTTTGAGGCTCGATCAAGCAAAGTTTGAAAGTGTTTGGATTATGTGGACTAACTACTTGTTAACATATAATCTGGACAGTATGTAAAATGATAAAAAAAAACCTCCTTGTTCAGACTTCACTCATCAATTTCCTTTTACTGTTTTTTTTTTGTTTTTTTCAATTTACTATTACTATTAACTATAAATGTACTATAGCTACTCAAGAGTTATACATGTATGCACAAAGTACTATACCTACTTAGTGTAGAAATTTCGTTTCCCCTATGAATATTTGGGATTGTCTGCTGCTTTTGCTGTTTCTCTAACACTTTATTTTTAAGTTCAGAGGACGGAGAGAGTGAATATGAACATGAGACAATTAGTCTGATACTGTATTGTTTGTTTACCAACATCTATGGGTATACCCGTCTCGTATTCAATTTTCAATTTTTTAATATTTTCTTACACTAATCTCTTAATCTGTATTTTTTTCCTCTCCTTTTTTTCTTCTTTTTTCCCCTTATGATATACTTTCACCATTGCTTGTATGCAAGGTCAGGTGTATCATTACGTAGGTGTGCATGGACACGCATGCCAGGTGCTCTCGTTTCATCAGTATTCTTATTTTAATTTCATTTCCTTCCCTTATCTGATAGTTGGATGGAATGAAAAGTGCAACATGTTTATCTTGTTCCTATTCAAATAAAAAAGTTAAAAAAAAAAAAAAGAAAAATCCCAAAAATGCTCAAAAGCACATCATAGAATGTGTAAAAATGTTTAAAGCCACTCATTTTACATGCAACACTGATAAATCCACTAATGATTGTCCTTCTGTCTTCCACTAATGGCCTTTACAAACACAGGACAATAAAACTAAAGACATGATTGATCTTTTCAGTTCAAAAGTTATACAAAAAAAAAAAAAAAGGTGGAAAATCGTTACAAAAAGCTAAATCTTTAACCAGAAAACAGCTACTTGGGACTAAGAGGGAACAACAGCAGCTTTCAAGGTTGTATTTAGAGACAGCGGACGACACGGGAAACATGAAAGTGAAGTGGCTCTTCAGAGTGATTTAGAGGAGTTTTCTTCCTCTGCTTTTATCATTCTTTTGATTTGACCGTGTGGTAATGCACTGCTGGGAAATTTGGGCACATCTGTCCGGCCGGCTGTCGGAGACGGACTTTCTGCTGCTATTATGTCCGTGACAAAATGCTGCTGCTGTCGCCGTGTGGGTTTTAGCAACTCCCCTGCTCTGTCTACACTCCTTACACAAGCTGGCAGGTCATGCTCAACAAAGGATGTAAAGCGCACGTTCCCGGTGTCGGCAGGTGCTGTTACAGATGCTGACTGCTGAATACGAGTGCTGTATTTCATCTCACCCCATTAATAACAAGTATAATCTGTTTGGATTTTGATTTAAAAAGCAATTTGTTTTTGTCCTTCTGTTGAAATAATGGTTACTGTGCTGCCCCAGAGTCAGAATTTCATAGTGTGATTACATATGATGGATAATGTATGCAGATTTCAGTAGGATGACAACTGGTGGAGAGGGAGAGAGAGGGAGGTAGAAAGACAGCAGAGAGGCAAACAAGCTCTTCTCTTAACGAAAGACAGGAGACACGAGCCATAATAAAAGGCTCGGTGACTAATTAATTGCATTTTTTTAATGGCATTTTGATTTATGATTGTTGAAGACTGTCATCACGTTTGTTGGCAAACAGATGCTGAAATATTTCATGCTGATGAAGCTAATTTAAATGAGTAAAACAGAGAGGGAGAGAAGCCAAGGGTTATCTGGCATCTGCAGTGTCTCTGATTTTTAAATAAACACAGATCAACAGATCAGCCAGATGAAACAAATGTGAAAAAGATTCAGTCGGTGTGTGTGTGTGTGTACGAGCGTGCATTTTTATTCTCACTTATCTTGCTTACGTGCGAACCAACTCTAAGAGCGTTCTGCTGAATCCCCATTTTCCTTTAATCTTCTCTCGCAGTTTATGCTGAGATGAAGCATAATGCACATCAATCAGAAACACACACATGCACACACACACCAATGCATATATCAAAGATAAAATTAATGATATCAAACAGAGTTATAAATATGTAAATGAGGTTCTTACCCGTTGCAGTGGGGAAACAAACACATGCCATGTTTGCAACAAAACAGGTTTTGACACCATCATGAATTCTGGGCGAGTCTCTGAGGACGACTTTGTCCAGTAAAGCCGGCGGTCATCTTTTCTTAGACCACCACTTGAAGAATGTAAGAATGCTCTGAATGTAAAAGAAACTCTGAGATCTTCAAAAACTGTTAACTTATTATTCAAAACCCTTTTTTCCAGCATCAGACTTCCATACAAAAGCTTGAATCAGACTGAAGCGGTTTCCCGCTGTGTGAGCTTCTGTAAGTGCAGAGATTCTGGTTAAAAGTCTCTTTGCTGCTTGTATATGTCTTAGAAAGACACAGCTTAAAGCTCTCCCTTAAAATCCCTGAAATATTTTGTTTCCCCTCAAAAAGAGGCTGAATAGCGTTTGCGGTCATAAAAAAGCAACTTTGAAACAGCAGAAAATTTAGCTGTTCAAATTTAGCCAAAGTTGTTGAAAAATTCGGCTTGAATGTTAAAGTTGCACCATGAGTGTGGGGGACAGTACGAGGAGCTAAGCTCACCACCACAGACAACTCCACCAGGGGGGGTAATAACCAGGGGTCTCATTTACAAAGCTGTGTGTAGGATCTTTACTAAAGTTTGCATACGCCGAAAAAGTATTCAGATTTATAAAACTCTGCGTACGCACAGATTCAAGTATAAATCACAAATAAATCACACTCTTCCTGGAAGTTTGTGCAGGTGAATTTAGCTCATACCCCCCCCCCCCCATACACACCCACATTCTACTATAAATGGTCAATGCAAAGCACCTCATGGATGTTTCTGCAGATAAATGAGTCAGCTGATCTGAGGCATTAAAGCTGAATCCTGGTGAACGAAAAGAGAATAAAACGTAATTTCGCGGAGACTGAAGTGGAGGTGCTTGTTGGTGAGGTGGAGACTCAAAAACATTTTATTTGGGCGTCACAGGATGAATCACGGATAAAGTAAAGTCTGCTGAGTGACAGCAGGTTGTTGTGGTGGTGATGATGTCGCAGAGGTCTGCTCCAGAGGTCGCGCTGTAGAACTGTGAAGGAAACGCGATGTCAGTGCGACTGTGTGCGGAACACAGAACAGCTTTTTGTGTTGTGCGGTGCAGCGATCCCACCCCCCTCCCTCCTGCATCTAAACACCTCAGCCGGTCTTTGGTGAGGCAGATGGCTCCAGGACAGAGTGCGCTGTGGTCAGCAGCTGCTGATGTGTCGGGTGGGTGGGGGGGGTAATGGTTTGGGGGTTACCTGGGTCCAGTTTGTAGACAAAAGCGCTGCAAAAGTAAATCTGCTTATTAGCCAGTCGTCATCATCATCATCATTGGGCAAGGAAATCCTGGTGAATCCCTGAAAACGTGTTACCTTGTAATTCTCCCATCTGTAGGTCCTCCAGCAGCACCGATGCATCCATGCACAGTTTTACACACAAGAGTCCCCGAAATCAATATGTTTAGATCAGTCAGTCTGACTATAATGCACCTTGTCACAATCTGTGTATTAATGCGGTAAATAAATCACCCTCATCACCATCATTGGTAGAGGAAGATGATGGTGAGAAAACTTGATGAAATGTTGATTTAACATTTGTTTGCTTACTGACCTTTTTATTTGTTTGAAAAGTTCTTATAGTTTCAGCTCAACTTCGCAGCAGAAATAACGCTGCTGGTTTGAATCCTGTGAAGTCAATCTATGATAATAGGGGATTATCACGCTTACCGGAACTTCCCGGCATTTGGGCACTTCCTCTTCCGGGCCATTTAAACGACAGCCATTCCTGCTCTGTTATACTGTTTAAATCGTATAAACTCCAAACATACTTAAGTTTTCATTCCAGACTGAAGTAATACTGGATCAAAGCGATCGATTTGCCGCGGTGAAGGGCCGAACTTTATAATAAAACACACGTTTGTTTGTAGCCGGTGGGGCACAACACCGGCACTTCACAGCATGCTAGCATTAGCCAGCTAGCGTTTACCGACGTGCTTAACTTTGTGCGTCTTAAAACACACAAACATCTGAAAATCGGGTCTGTACCCCCCCGTTTCCAGTGGAACAACTGGGGACTGCCAAGAAAGGAGACGCTTTCAGATGCTTGTGTGTTTTCAGCCGCACAAAGTTAGGCACGTCATCAAGCTGGCTGGATAGTTCTATAGTTCTATAGTTCTGGAATGCGCTGCTAGGTAGCTGCAATTTGTGATTGCTCTCCCTTAACTTTTGTGTTTTTTTCAAATATAGTTGTCTTTTTTTATCGACATTATTCGTCAGATTAGGTTTTTCTTGGAGGATTTTTTATGCTGGTTTGAAGGGTGTGCAATTCGGGAGATTTTTCCTCATATATTTGGCTTTTTTCACTGCTTGTTATGATGTGTATCCATAGCAACGGAAAAATTGTTTACCACCGGGATCAACTGTTAAAACTCTCCCAAATCAAGATTTTCAGCGAAATAACACGTCAAATCCCAGTGGAGTTAAGGAGAAAGACAAGAGGATGCAGGGCAGGGGTAAGGCAGAGAGAAAAACGGTGGAGATTTAAACCGTTTCTTCCAACTGTTGTGATGGGTAACGTGAGATCGCTAGCTAACAAGATGGACGAGCTCGAAGTGCTAACAAGGTCTCAGAAAGAGTACAGAGAATGCAGTATCATGTGTTTCACCGAGACATGGCTGCATGAACACATCCCGGACTGTAATGCGTCTGTACACGGCTTCAAGACGGTCCGTGCAGACCGAAATATACAGCTCAGCGGGAAGCGGAAGGGAGGCGGAATTGCAGTGCTGGTCAGTCAGCGCTGGTGCCATCCAGGACACATCACTGTCAAGGAGAAGATCTGCACAAGAGACATTGAACTGTTAGCTGTGAGTTTCCGTCCATATTATTTACCCAGAGAGTTTGCCTGTGTTATTCTGGTAGCGGTTTATATAATACCAGGTACTGCACCAGAGACAGCCTGTGATGTCATCAGCTCCGTCGTGGCTAAACTACAAACACAGCATCCAAACTCATTCATGGCGATCTCTGGAGACTTCAACAACGTCTCCCTCTCTGCTACGTTGCCAACTTTCCAGCAGTTTGTCAGCTGCTCCACCAGAGAAAATAAGATGTTGGACTTATTTTATGCAAACACTATGAATGCGTACAGCTCCTCTGCCCTGCCTCCTTTAGGAAGATCGGATCATAATCTGGTTCTTCTCACCTCCACCTACAAGCCCATCGGTCAGCTGCAACCAGTCATTAGGAGGACGATTAAAACCTGGTCTACTGAGGCTGAAGATGCTCTGAGAGGGTGCTTTGAGGCCACAGACTGGAATGTCCTCTGTGAACCTCATGGAGATGACATCAACACCATGACTGAGTGTGTGACAGATGACATAAACTTCTGTGTGGACAACATTGTTCCAACAAGAACAGTGAGGTGCTTCCCCAGTAACAAACCCTGGATCACCAGTGACCTGAAAAAGCTGCTGAACATCAAAAAGAAAGCTTTCAGGGATGGAGACAGGGAGTTACTGAAGACCACGCAAAAACAACTGAAAACACAGACTAAGAAGTGAAGGAGGACGACAGGAAGAAGTTGGAGAGCAGCTCCAGCAGAACAACGTGAGGGATGTATGGTCGGGAATGAAGAAAATCACTGGCTTCAAGTTAAAGGGGGACCAGACTGATGGAGGTCTGGACAGAGCTAACGAACTGAACATGTTCTTCAATAGGTTCGGTTCCCCCCTGCCGACAACCCAACATTCCACACACCCTCCATGATCTCACAGCTTTCCTGTCCCACCTCCACTCTGTCACCCTGCACCTCAGTCATGGACCTGAACACAGCCTCCTCTCCCTCCACATCAGGACATCCTGAGACCTCTTTCGCCTCCACATCAGGACATCCTGAGACCTCCTCTCCCTCCACATCAGGACATCCTGAGACCTCCTCTGTCTCCACACCAGGACATCCTGAGAACTCTTTTGCCTCCACCTCCAGCCTGACTGTCTCCTGTGACCAGGTCAAGAAACAACTAGAAAAACTGAACCGGAACAAGGCTGCAGGTCCAGATGGTGTCAGTCCCAGAGTTCTCAAGACCTGCTCAGAACAACTATGTCCGGTTCTCCAGCACCTTTTTAACACCAGCCTGAGACAGAACAGAGTTCCTGTGCTGTGGAAAACATCCTGTCTTGTTCCTGTCCCTAAAAAACCACAACCAGCTGAACCAAATGACTACAGACCAGTTGCCCTGACATCTCACATCATGAAAGTCCTGGAGAGACTCTTACTGGCTCACCTCAACAAGCAAGTGAATACCTTTCAGGACCCATTACAGTTCGCATATCGTAATGGGCTTGGGGTTGAAGACGCCATCATCTTCTTGCTTCAGAGAGCCCACTCTCATCTGGACCAGTCAGGCAGCACTTTGAGGGTCATGTTCTTTGATTTTTCAAGTGCCTTTAATACTATTCAGCCTGCTTTGCTATGTGAGAAGCTCCATAACTTCCAGGTGGATCCCTCCACAACCACCTGGATTTACGACTACCTCACAAACAGACCACAGTTTGTGAGACTGAAAGGTTGTGTGTCTGAGATGGTGGTCAGCAGCACTGGAGCACCACAAGGGACTGTACTCTCACCATTCCTCTTTACACTGTACACCTCAGACTTCCAGTACAACTCTGAGTCCTGTCATCTGCAGAAATATTCTGATGACTCTGCAGTTGTGGGGTGTATTAGTGATGGACAAGAAGCTGAGTAAAGGGAACTTGTCAATCAGTTTGTGAAATGGTGCAGTAACAATCAGCTCATCTTAAATACCAGCAAGACTAAAGAGATGATTGTTGACTTCAGGAGGAGCAAGAATAAGCAGCATAGTCCTGTCTACATCCTGGAAGAGGAGGTGGAGGTGGCAGAGAACTACAAATACCTTGGAGTTCAGCTGGACAACAGACTCGATTGGAAATGCAACAGTGACTACATCTACAAGAAAGGTCAGAGCAGACTCTACTTCTTAAGGAAGCTGAAATCATTTAACGTCTGCAACAAGATGTTGCAGATCTTCTACAAGTCTGTTGTGGAAAGTGCAATTAGCTTTGCAGCCATCTGCTGGGGAAGCAGCATCAGAATCAGAGACTTGAAGAAACTAAACAAGCTGATCAAGAAAGCTGGTTCTGTGCTGGGGAGAACTCTGGAGCCGCTGGAGATGATCGTTCAGAAAAGAATGCTGCACAAGCTGATGAAGATGATGGAGGACACTTCCCATCCTCTCCACAACACGGTGAAGAATCAACAGAGTGTGTTCAGTGGGAGGCTGCGTCAAGTTCGCTGTAGGACGGAGAGATACAGGAATTCATTCCTGCCAGCAACCATCACCCTAAAGAACAAGACTGACTGACTTTTTTGTTTATTTAAAAAAAAAAAAAAAAAGTGAGCTTTTACAATACTGAATTTCCCTTCGGGGATGAATAAAGTATTTTTCATTTCATTTCATTTCATTTAAGCACGTCAGTAAACGCTAGCTGGCTAATGCTAGCATGCTGTGAAGTGCCGGTGTTGTGCCCCACCAAACAAACGTGTGTTTTATTATAAAGTTCGGCCCTTCACCGCGGCGAATCGATCGCTTTGATCCAGCTTTTGATCCAGTATCACTTCAGTCTGGAATGAAAACTTAAAGGAGTGATGACATAGCAGTAAAAACTAGTTTATGTTGTTGGCATTACTGCATATGTAAATACTCCAAAGAAAAAACGGCATTTTTTACAGCGGAGTATTGTTTTGAAACGCCACACCTCACTTCCTCAGTAATACAGTTGGGTCCGGTGATGATATGGAGCTTTACCCGGAGACCACGTTGACTTCATTTTGATTGGCTACACCTTATTTGGCTATGACCTTATTTGGAGAATCTAGGTCAAGCTGCGGTCGGAGTTTGCTAAAGGCTAACTGCTAGCAACATGGGCACTTCAGACAGTGAGCTACGTTTATCAGACAAGACAGCATTTAGAAAATAAATAAACTTACAGGTAATGACAAGGTTGTGGCCCCCTCCCTCAGTGTTGCTGCACAAGTTTTCTTTTAAATCCATTTGTTTGAAAATCCAGACCTGACTGCACAGAAGTTACTACTAGCTCCATACACACAGCTGAATCAGACAGGGAGGGGAGGGGGGGGGGGGGGGACGGTGCATAAACCGTTAGGAGAGAGAGAGGGGGGCGCTGTTTACTTGATAGTGTGCTCTTATTGGAGCAATTAAATTACGTAGAATGATAGAACTACGTAGAATGATAAGCTGCTGTCTGATTCAACTGTTTCTGAGCAGAGAGACAAAGCTGACAGACCATAAACAGGAACTTTGATTCTCACTCTGGACATTCACATGGCCTTATTAGTGCACAACAGATCATATTATACCCCCAAAACCCCAGAAAAGTGAAATTTGATGTCATGGCACCTTTAAGTATGTTTGGAGTTTATACGATTTAAACAGTTTAACAGAGCAGAAACGGCTGTTGTTTAAATGGCCCGGAAGAGGAAGTGCCCAAATGCCGGGAAGTTGATAATCCCCTATAATTTGATATGAAGGGGGAATTAAATGTTTGAGAGTGACAGGACATGCAGAGAGTCTGCACGGAGCTCGATCCCCACCCAGAGGAAAATTTTACTTCACATAGCTTTCTCTTTTGTTGCATCTTTTGTTTCTACTAAAATTCACTTGTAGAAATCGTTTTATTTGAGACTTAATGCAGAGAAATGATTGAGATCTCCTTTGGAACTGGAAGAGAGACAAGTTTGAGATTTTTTACAACTTTTCTATCTAGAGACGAGATTGACAAACAGAAGTAATGAGCCGTTGTCTCATTCAGCTCTCACGTGGATCTCACATTTGTCTAGAAGTAAATTAGACCTTTATGAGATCACCTTTCCAAAATTATTTTCCTCTGGGCAACTCCAAAATGTGTGTAAGCACTGTCTGTAGTTTGCTTAAAGTTACGCACATTCCTAAGCTAGTTTTTTTTTCTATAAATCCCAACTTTTGCGTAAGAAGTTGCTTACGCACTTCCTAGCCCGGTTTTGTCAAGTCAAGTCAAGTCAAATTTATATAAAGCACATTTAAAAACAACCTCAGTTGACCAAAGTGCTGAACATAGAAATGATAAAATCAAAAATTTAACAATAAATTAAGAGCACAGAATAGATAAAACAGCACATAAATAGAATACACATAAAAACACAGAAGATAAACACATAGAATAACATAAAACACATAAAAGCCAAAAAGAGATGCTCAGGTTGGAGGGAAAGCCAGTGAGAATAGATGTGCTTCAGTAAGGATTTAAAATGAACAATACTCTGTGCACATCTAATATTAAAAGGCAGACTGTTCCAAAGAACTGGTGCAGCAACAGAAAAAGCTCTGTCACCTCTGCCCTTAAGTCTGGTTATAGGAACCATCAAGAGCAACTGGTTTGTGCATAAGCAAGCTCTTTAAATGAGGCCCCTGGGGCCTCATTTATAAGACTGTACGCAGGATCTTTACTAAAAGTGTACGTGTGCCAAAACCCAAAGTTTGCATGCGCCGAAAAATATTCAGATTTATAAAACCAGGCATACGCAAAAATCCAAGCAATTTCCCCTTTTATAAATCACACTCTCCCTGAAAGTTTGCGCAGGTGAATTTGGCTCAT
Source organism: Atherinomorus stipes (assembly GCA_023101725.1). Classification (NCBI taxonomy): domain Eukaryota; kingdom Metazoa; phylum Chordata; class Actinopteri; order Atheriniformes; family Atherinidae; genus Atherinomorus; species Atherinomorus stipes. The sequence continues at coordinate 28,299 of JALJCO010006934.1, read as the reverse complement.
TTGCTGCCCCCTACACACCCACATTCTACCATGAAGGGTCAATGCAAAGCACCTCATCGATATTTTTGCATATAAATAAGCCAGCTGATCTAATGCATTTAAACTTGATCGTGGCTGAGAAGACGAGAAAATGCAGTTTCATGGAGAACGAAGTGGAGGAGCTTGTTGGCGATGGAGACTCGAAAGAACGTTGTATTTGGACTTCACAGTGGAATCACAGATAAACAGAAGTGACAGCACGTTGCTGCAGCGGTGAATGAACACAACGGCTCGCTGCACACCGGAGCGCGTTGTGGTCAACGACTTGACCGGCAGGTCGGTCAAGTCCAGTTCAACTCATAGACCTAGGAGTTCCCAAACTTTATGAGCTACAACCCCCCAGATACCAGACGTTGTTGTTCCTGACCCCCACAACGGCTGAGCTCTTTATTGTGCGACATATCAGATCGTCCTTCTCTACATGTGAGGCTGGAAAACTGTCAGAATCTTCATGAATTAGGGAGATAACAGGGGTTTAGTGGATTATCAATGAAATTAAATTAAATTAAATGAAAAATACTTTATTAATCCCAGGAGGGAAACTTAATGTTTGTAATACTCTCTCTCTTTTTTAACAATATAACATCTATCCAACATAACAATAATATAAAAACTAAAAGTGCAACAATAATCCTATATACATGTACACAACTGTAAGAAAACATGATAAAAAAAACAACTTAGCTGACCAAGATATGAGGAGTTTTGTAAGATATTGCTAAATTGCAATTTTGTATTATGAGTTAGGCTATAATTTATTTATTAGAAAATGAATGCGTTTATATTCCTACAGATTAATCTCCCTGCATGGGCAGATTTATTTTGACAACCCTAAAAATTCTAAATGTATTTAGTTTACAGCAATTACAATCATCTGGCGACCCTCTGAAATGATCTAAGAATCCCCAGTTCGGGAAGGTTGCTCAGGGGAATCTATTGGTATCAGTCGGCAATCATGGCCCAGGAATATTCGTGGCTTCTAAAAACTCTCTCAATCTTTCACCGTTTACTCAGTAATTACTATCAGCCTCCACACCTTGTTACAGTTAACTATAAGGGCCATCGCTGTATAAATGAAGCTGTACTGTACAAGTGGATCTCTTAAATGAGGCTTATGGATCGTACAACTCAATCCAGGAACAGAAGGGGGTTTATGAGAGTCTAGTCTGATATGATGGTTAAATGCATGATTGTGGCTTCAGCTCATCATCTTACCAGCGGTGCCGCCAGTTTCTCGTCTCCAAAATGATCGTGCGAAAGGTTCAGAGTTTGCGTACAGGTGCGCACATTTTCCCGTCAGGTTTGTTATTATAAATCAGAAACTTTGCGTGTAAAATCACTTACGCCACTTTCAGGCCCTGTTTTGTGCGTAAGCAGCTTCACGAATGAGGCCCCTGGTGTTTTAATCTGTCCACTCTCCTTACAATGCCTTAAAATAATTCCTAAAAACTCCCTTTGCTCATACCACCACTTTCTCTCGTGATCGTACATACGAGGTTTTGACTGATATGAATGTTCATTAAAATAATGTTTATGAGGCGCACGCTGATTGGAATCAGGACTGGCCCAGCTCATGCATGCATTACCCGCCTCTGTACCTGACGGGGCTGCGGCTTTTGGGATTCAATCGTTCATGTTTGAACCAGTCTGATCCTGAGAATGAGGATGAAGAGACAGTGGATGAAGCACGTATTCCTTTTTTTTCTAGGTGAGCCTGCATCCTAGAAAAAGACGTGGGTGTGAGAAAAGCATCGTCCTCGCACAACTTGCACCTCACCACCTTCTCGTTAACTTTTAGAAAACTCCCCATCACTCTGCTCTTGTTCTTCGCTGCTGCAGCCGTGCTCTCTGTCGCCTGTCACGTGCACACGCTCCCGTCACGTGCACACGCTCCCATCACCTGTGAAGCTGAACGAGCCAAGTGGTGATCCCATTTAGAAAAAGTGGATTTGTTTTAGGGATGTCCTGATGCCACCTTCCCTCCCCCCCGTGGCGCCCAGTTTTTCCCCCCCCCCCCCTCCCTTGCTACCCCACCCCCCCCCCAAAAAAGGCCCCCCTTTTTCCCTCCGGGGTTTTTTAATACCACTTTTTTTTTCCCCCCCCTCTCCCGTTAGTCCCTCCCCACGAGAAAACCGGGATTGGGTATCTCCCCTCCTTTTTTTGAGAAAAAGCCCCCGCCCCGCCCCCCCCCCCCGGAAGGCTTTTCTTGCCAACAAAGTACAAGTACTGACATTTGAGTACTTGAATATGAAATGTAATGATTTAAAAGCTGAAAAATGCAATTTGGAAATCCCACAAGTCCCGCCCCCTCGACATGTGGCCACTGCTTTTGTTGTTGAGGGGAGCATGTGTCCAGTGTCGGTCGTTTTGTCGACAAAAAGTCCCGTAGGCGTGTCAGAGAGAGGCTGGCTTATGCTAATAGCCTCTGTTAGTTACGAAATCCAAGGAGCCAATCAAAATCTCCCATTTTCGGGATTTTGCTCTTGTGGGCTGTTTTGGTGTGAGGAAAGAGCCCAAATGAAAAAACTGGACCGTGTTAAAAAAAAAAAAAAAAAGGGGGGGGGGGGGGTTTCAGGCAAATTTACATTTCAGTCCAACACCAATAAACATGTTTTAACTAGAAATATGCAATTTCCAGGTGATTACTCCTTTAACTGAAGTGAATTTGTTCTCTAGTCATCAAGAAATGGGTTACATGTAGAGGTGGGTGACACCAGAAATCTTGGTATTGCTCCGATACCAAGTAAATACAGGGTCAATATCGCTGATACAATACTTTTTCATATTTAAGCTTCAAAGGTCCAAAGGGACGAAAAGACCTGGGACAGAATTTCTCCAAACTCAGCTCTTGGGGACTCGGCTATGTGAAATAATAGTAAGTCTTTAACCTGAACCTTAACACAGAAAGGTACTTATATGCAATCAAGTCTGAGCTGTATCATATTTAATATATTTGTTTCAATTTAAGAAAATCAATCTACTTTTTTTTCTAGTCCACCTCTCATGATATATCTTTCAATCCTTATGTAATTTTGTTTGCACTGTGTGCACTTGCCTGTTGCTTTAATTCTATAAATTTTCCTGTTTTGGGATAACTAAAACTTTATCTAATCTTATCTTAGATAATGTAATAAGTTGGAATATTTCCACTTTTATTTTTATTGAAACAACAACCCCCCCTATTTTTTGTTATCATTGTGAACTACTGCCTTTTATTTTCACATGTAGTTACAGTCCCCCAACAGTAGACGCTATTGTCCCACGATGGATTAAGCAGAGAGGTTTAGCTCCAGGCTCCGGGCATGCGCAGCTCAGATTAAACGAGCTCTGGCCTGGGCAACACGCTAAAAGCTGTCTCACCTCTGTGATCCACAGGTATCGTGAAAACAACTTTTCAAGTACCATAACCTGATTTAAATCGTAGTGTAAGTGCATTCTAATAAGTATGGTCGTGTTAAGAGAATTATGAGATGCATAACTGATTCGGTTTTTCTTGAGTTTGACTTTACTCTGACGGTAAATACTGCTTTCAAGCATGTTACATACACGGTGATTTTAAAATGTATTTAACGGATGTAATTCTTGTTTGTGTATATATGTGTCTTATATTGTGTAAGTGTTGACCAGTTAGTGGAATAATCTGTGAGGATGAAAGTTTGAACACGTAACATGCACGCCTTTTTTCTATGGTCACCGCCATGTTGTTCAGCGCTGCGTTAATAAGACTGAAGAATCTACCAGCTTCCATGTACAAAAGCGCTTTGGTTATTGCTTGTGGTAACTAATGGGCTTTATGCACAACTCCACTACTTCCTGAACTTAAGGTAGCTCCTCTGTTTCCTGTCTTTCATTTCTGGATGAACTGATTAATCCAGGTGTGTCTGATCTCAGTCACTGGCCGGACACACCTGGATTGCCATGGTATTATCAGACTGGTAAGTAAGTTTGGCTGTTGTGTAAACATACGAAAATGTGATGCTTTTAATCTCTTTAAGTCAGCGTTTACTCAAAATAACGTCAATAGAAGCCGTATAAGCTGCCTGTAGTTTCCTGTTAGCAAAACGCAGTTAGAGGATAATTGCTATAGACCAAAGCTAACGTGACTCCCTAAACATTTTGTGCTATTGTGGCTGGTTTGCAGCAATAAATGCGTTCTCTGTAATTCATATAAATATCAAAGAAATAACAGAATGATTTGGAGTTTGATTGGTTTAGTTGTAAACATATGTAAACATATGTAATTATAAACAGTAAGAGGCGCAAACCTCCGCCAGGGGCAGATCCTCCAATGATGAAAAATCCTTTCGAAAATTCTTGAATCTTGATGGACTCATTTATTTTAATATCTAAACATGGGAGAGGAGATTTAAATTTGTGTCATTGCCGTGAGGCCTGTAAGATGTAGGCGCCGTTACAGGTATAACTTTAAATTGTCCTTATCTTATCCATTGGATGTGTAACAACCAATAGGTGTCAGTAAACTATGTAAATAGAGCAAATAAGATACATGTTGTAAGCAGTGATAATAAAGCGAGCCCCTGGGACCACAGGTGACAATTTGAGTGGGTCCCTGGAAAAATCAATGGGTCCCCAATTAAAAAAAAAAAAAAAAAATTCTATCAATTTCTTATGTTCTTCTATTTTTTTAATTGTAGTTTTTAACTCTGTTGATGGTGGTAAGGTATGACATGGTTGTAACAGACATATTCATGTATGTATATGAAATTTAACAAAATGAAAATATGAAAAGTTTGTTACAAAATAACTTTCGGTGGCATGACATAAATTCAAACATCTTTAGGATTGAATTACAGGAGGAGCTTATCTCTAATGAAATAACATACAATATTTTGTCCGTCAGGTAGTGGGAAAGTCATAAAGCCAGTTAAAAGCAAGACTTTCTTCTCCAATTCTTTTATATTGAAAAGGCATTATTTTATAAGTTCTTTTACACACACCAAGCCTGTGTGGCATGGATTACCATGACAACAGTGCTGTTGCCGAAATAATCTGTAGCAACAATGTAAATATTAAACTATTATCAGAAATGCAGGAGGCCACATGTTATTTCATCAGATAAGATGCAGATCTATCCAGCTAGGAATTTTCTCTCCACAGTGACTATTCGGGTCAATTCATGATTCCCAAATTAACTGTTTGTTCATTTGGTTTTGTGGAAGAAAGTCATACTGACCCAAGAATAAAGAAAATACTCTTATAAAGGTCAGAGCCAAGATTAAACTAGGAATCACCATCATTCAGCCTAATGGATTTCTAAAGAACATTTATCACACCAGATGCTGCACTTTGTAGCCTATTGGTTCAGTAAAAATATGATTTTACAGAAAATGGTGGTGAAATTTGTTTGTTTTCAGAGTTAACGCAACCAGAACTGAGCACCATGCTGATTTATTAGCATCATACAATTTAACGGGATAAGGAAGGATTTATTGATCACAAGGACCCAGTTTTATCAATAATCCTCCATTGTTTTCATTTGTTGATCACAGAGGTGGGTAGTAACGCGCTACATTTACTCCGTTACATTTACATGAGTACATTTTCGCATAAATTGTACTTTTTAGAGTAAATTTATAATGATATACTTTTTACTTTTACTCAAGTACATATATGAGAAAGAAACGCTACTTCTACTCTGTTACAGCAGCATATATCCCACTCGTTACTTTTATTTTTGGTCCTGTAAGTGCGCACATCAGTTTGTTTTGTTAGAGAGACACGTGAACGTCTCACTAAACAAACACAGCTTGCTGTTGGCCACCTCATACGTTATGAGATACGTGTCACTATGTACCACCAATCAGGTGTAGCCAGGCGGTCACGTGACGATGCCGCACCAACGCTTAAACGAACCGAGTTATAGCAGGAAGCTGAAGCACACAAACACCAGAGGGATGTAGCGGTAGTCTACATGAAGAATGACTGAAACAGCAGCGAGTGGTTCGGAAGTCGAGACAGAAGCCGCGGAATATCTCTGCCTGCACATTCCAGCGATGTTTGACTTCCAGACGACATAAAAAACCAGCTGTGCAAGTCACGTTTCAGGTACAAAAACTCAAACTCAACTTACTTTGTGAAGTTGTAATAATCTGAGTTCTGTTTGCTGCTAAAACAATCCTGCATCAGAGCTGAATCTGTGGTAGAATGTGAACCTTCATCAACTTGTTTTTATGGTGTTCAGTTTTCTCTCGCGGTTTTTCTCGGAAGAACATCACCGTGTCATGTTACAGTTATGTTAGCAGCCTCCTTTCGGCTGATCAGAGATGCAGACGATGCAGACGGTTCCTCAGCCTCAGGAGGAATTCCCGCGGCTGCGACGCGGCTGCGCTTGCTTGCGTTGTTACAGTCATAAACTGTGTTGGCTAATAAATACTATATTTACAGTGACATCGGACTGTGAGGAGGCTACTGTAGCCTACAAACAAATATGTTTCGCAAATTAACCTCGGGAGCAGTCAGTCACCCGCATGCACTCTCACCCTCCCTGAAAGGAAAAAACAAAAAAAAAAAAAGCATCTAACTGGCGGCGTCACTCTCTCTCCTCACCACCCCTCTTCTGTTTGCGTGTAATGCCGGAGGAAAGCTGCCACATACACATTTTTACCCGTTCACTCTCAGCTGTAGGCCTACTCATATTTTGTCTTTTTGGTAGTGCAATTAATTGTGTAGTTAATTGTGTAGTAGTGTGTCCCCAGCTTTACTAGACTGGTCTGGACTCTGGTCTCAGAGGTTTTGTTATAAAAGACCGTGACAGCCATATTTGTCTACTATAAAGGACATACACTTGGACTTCTACGACACCATCACTGAGTAGCTAAATTAATGTAAAATACAAAGTGGTGTGTTGTTGCAACCTCCCCCAGCACCCGGGTGAGTTGTAACACTACCCGAGGATGGATGTAACAATCAAATTATTATGATTAAAAAACATTAACACTAATAAATGTATGGCAGCACTTTAATGTAAAATGGAACCATACACTTGTGAGACTACAAACATAATAATGATAAACCAAATAAAGAGTATAAATTTAATGCCAGAAAAATAAATACAACAAAATGAAAAACCTTTGTATGACATAAAATAAATTAAATAAAGAATTATAAAGTATTAAGTGCTCTGTGTTGCGTTTATATTTTGTAGCTTGAAGCAGGTTAATGTGAAAATGTCATTTGGACACTTTGGAGATCCATGAACCACCAACAAGCCGCTTTTGAGAGGTGCAGATGTGCCGAGCAGGCTACTTACCGTAGCCTAACAATCAGCTGAACAGCGGAACTGTGTATTTTAGGTGCAGAAATACTAGAAATACTAGTCATTATCAACTAAGCAAATGGCCTAAGGCAGGGGTCCTCAATTAATTTTCACTGAGGGCCGAAAAAATGTCCTCGCTGCCAAGGCGACGACCAACTTCTTTTTTTTTTTCCTTTATTTTGGGGGGGGGGGGGGGGGGGGGGGATTAATACCAGCGGTAACTCCTATAACATGGCTTTGTAATAAGTATGATATTACATGTAATGTTATGATTAATAAAATGTAAAATGCATATTATGTAATAGCATAATACTTTAATGCTTTTATCTTCCATCCAGTTAAGACTGCACTAACAACCTTAAAATCAGCTCTGCTTCATGATGTGTTCATGAATTGTGTAACAGACACCCACTAACAGCCTCAGTGTTTATATGTCACATGATATAATCAATCATATTAATCATCATGTGACAGCTGAATGCTGTGGAGGCACGTTACGTTTCTGAACTTCATCACAGAATAATCGAGAATAATTATCAATAAATAACTGAAACGTGGTGATTAAAATCCCCACTGATGACAAAAAAAAGGTTCATTTTTGTTTAAAGTCCTAATAAAACTGTTTTATGCAGTGGAGTCGCGTTGAATATCTTAAAGTTCACATCTCAGAAAACATTCTGGAATAAACGCCTTCAGCTGATCCATTTTAAGCTCCTACCGCGATGTGCATTCTCCATCTGCAGGAGGAAAAACTCCGGCTGCTCCTCGCTGGACCGACTGCTTCCTCCTCCATCTCACTAATTAAACTAAACGCCTTTAGCCTCCATAACTCTTTAGTTCTACCTTAACATTTACCGCCCGCCACACAGGACAACGAAACCTAAATGCAGTTCACAGTTGTCTCGTTCAAGTAGTTGAAATAGCGCATCATCATCAGCCCAACAAAAAACTGTTAAGACTGTGGGCTCTACACCAATAATAATCTATTAAGCTACAATATTTTCAGGGTTAAAATGTTTCAGGGCTCCAGTTTCTCTAAAATTGCCCAACAACATCTTTGTCCCTGTAGAGTTTAAACCTTATTAGTGTCTATTTTAAGTGTTAATCGTTTCTACGCACTCTGTGCTGCGCCCATTGAGGTGCGGGGGGGGGGGGGTAGCAGAGAAACCCTGAGAGGAACACACACCTGCAGCTATGATGCTGTCGTGTTCACCAGGTAAACCAGGTCTGGTAGGGGACGGGGGGGGGGGGACGGGGCTGCCTATGTAATGGTTGGAAACACTGAAATACAACCAAACATGCTTTATTTCACCTTTTTTAAGTTTATTATATTGTCTCGCTGGGTCTGTGCGGACCGGACATTTGGGCCGCTAATTGGGGACCGCTGGCCTAAGACATAATACATTCATTTAATTAGGTTTGGCAGTTGTGGCAAATATAGTTGTGACATTTGTTACAACCATCCCCATGCCAGGCAGCCATTAAAAAGCTTTTTTGGTGTTTAGCTTCAATGCTAGCACTTATGCAACACATCAAACCAAACTAGAGAAACTACTACTTTAGCTGATATAACTGAAACAATTGTATCTACAACACAATGGACACAATGCAAAAAATACTGGTGATGAAAATTGTTGGTTTCATACCTGAAAAATGTTTTTTGCCTCCAGAACAGATCGTTTTTCTCTCAGAGACACCGGACTTTGCCAGTGAGCTCAATTTTCAAGTAGGCACGAACTGTGTTGATGACATCATCACAGCTCCTTTCTAACTTGTGAAACTAAGAGTGTTACAACCATCCCCGGTCTCCCCACCGTTATTTAAATAAATCTGACGTTACTCATTAAGTACTCAGTGCTTGAGTAGTTTTTTCAGTGAGTGCTTTTTACTTTTACTTGAGTAATTTTTGGAATGACTACTTTTTACTTGTGCTTGAGTAATATTTTTCTAAAGTAACAGTACTTTTACTTGAGTATAATTTTTGGCTACTCTACCCACCACTGGTTAATTAGCTGCATTTATCTGAATTGTACAACCAGCAGTTAACATGACTTACATTCTTCTGAGAGGAAAAACAAATCACGGACAGTCTTGCGGTGTTATGCGCATGTGCAGCTGTAGTTGAGTAGATGAGCAGATCAGGATGAAAAACTGATCCAGCTGCTGGGATTTGCAGTAGCGCACGGTAGGGCTGAAATATATGCCGTTATCGTATCTATATCGAGATATGAACATTCAAGATATTAATATAGAAAAAGCAACTACGTATATGTAAGATATAAATTTTCCCTGCGCTTGTCCTGCATGTAAAGCTCCGGAAGTCACAAACAAAACTGCAATTTCCACAAAAGTGCTCGGTTTTCAACGAACCCGTAGTCATATCATATCGTATCTATATTGAGATGTCTGGCATGAATATTGAGATATAAAAATTTTGTCCATATCGTTCAGCCCTAGCGCACGGTGCTCCAAGCAAACATTAAACTATAACAGGCCTAACAACGTCTTTGAACACTAAACCGGCAGAAGAAGGCAACTCAAACCAGTTTCGTAACAAAGGACATTAAAACAAAACTAAAGGTGAGATTCGCGCAGCTAGAGTATGCTTCATTCTGGCACATAATTTGCTATGATATTTTAACAGAGTCCCTCTAAAATAACGTCCATGAGTGAAAATAATGTTTTTTTGGGTAGTTACTGTGATTTTAAACAGGAATTATTCACAATGTGTTGTTTTTCATGCGACAAAGTGGTGCGTCCGTGGGACATGGATGGTGAGTTATTCTGTTCTTTCAGGATGCGTACCAATCAATATCACTGCTTAAGCTATTGCATTTTGCAGAATATCTTAATTAAATATGTTGATTAAATTAAATAGATAAGTAGTCAAATATACACAGATCAATAGAATTTGCAGTAAGAGAAAGTGTGCTGTAGTGGTAGTGGTTTTTTTGTCTGGTTTTTTTCGTCCCTCTGTCTGGGCCCGACCCTGCCAATCAGGCCCTAGGCATGTACCTAGTTTGCCTTTGCGTTAATCCGGCTCTGGTTGTACACCGGGGGGGGGGGCGCTTTTAAACACAGCTGTGACCAAGAAATATGAACCAAATATGTTGTTTAGAATGACACATCATTTCCAGAAGTACATGTAGAGTGTAATCAGTCCAATCTGAGCTCACTAATTCTTCATATAGAATGACTAAATCATAGTCAAAATTATCTGAAATAAAACAAAGTATAGAGAGAAAATGAAAATATAAACTGGACACTTCCCGGCATGCGGACGGCTCCTGATGTTGTTGCACTATCTTGGTTTGTAAGAAGATGTGGACCTTCAGGTCAGTAGATCTGGACTCCCAAACTGGACGCTCTGTAAAAAGGGTGATTGGAGAATTTGTATGATTTATTACAGTATCATATTCCACATCTCCCTGGGATAGAAAGGAGGTCAAGATCAATAATGAAGTCTTGAATGAATCACGTGTCAGATGCAGGAACAACAACACGGTTTCTCTGGAGGCCATGGCAGTGAAATACACCTCGATATGATGACTACAACAGATTGTCCCGTCGTCCCCTGGGGGTGCTGCATGTTTACTTGTCCAGTCTGCCTGAATATTGTGGCCTTGATCAAGACTTTTACTGGGTCCCCCAGGGTTGATGGGTTTTAAAAAACCAGGCCTGCATCTACATGCAATCCTTGTATACTCAGCGTGGGAACTTTGTTTTCATGCTGTGAGCCTTGTCTCCACTTCTGTTCATGGTTATCATAAAAGCAGAAATACATGCTGCAGTGGAGACACGAGGTTAGACTGTAAGGTTAGTTTCATTTCAGTTTATTTTAGTTCTAAAAGGGACAGTGCATGTTCATAAACGTAAGATGTAAATATAGCTTAAGACTTGCAAAGCTAATTTCCATCTTTTGTCTCTCAGCCGGCCAAAAAAAGATAACAATACAATAAAATATAATGACAGAAGTAGACTGAAGAGCAATGTTCTGACTCCTGCAAGTCATCAGCCATGTTAGAGCCATCTGGTGGTGGCTTGTGTATTTTGTATTGCAGTTTTACAACTTTGGAAGATTTCAGTAAATCACACTCAACCTGGAGTCAAGCCTACTGAGTCTTTTTGTTCGCTATCTGTCTAACAGTACCAGTGACGTATCTGCCAGGACAGAATAGTAAAATGACATCCACACAGCGGGAGAAGACAACATAAATAATTGTGAACAGCACAGAAGCCTAACACTTAAGACTCTGACAAGAAACACTGCAAGATGAGTAAAAATGATGAACGTCAGTCTCAGCTGCAGACAAGGTCTCAAGTCTCAGCTTCTCACAAGTCCTCCAGAACTTCGTCCCGGACATCTGTCAGTGCTGCTGCGACAAAGGCCAGAGCCAGGGCCGAAGCAGCCAAAATTAAGGTATCCTTTGCAGAAAAGGAGGCAGTCATGATGAAAGAAAAGGCTGCATTGGAAGCAAGCCTCCATGTATTAAAGCAAGAAAAAGAAGCTTCTGCAGCATTAAAGGAAGCAGCTATTTTCGAAGAAGCAGCAGCTGAATATATCGAAAAAGAACCTCTTGCTGAGTTACAGGGTTTGATTCTTGAAGACCCTATGGAACGCACCAAAGACTACATAGAAACTCAGCCATTTGGGAAACACGTGCCACAGCAGCCTCAAGAGGTTACGCCACAGCTGCAAAACCATCCTCATAACAGAGAAACCCAGCTCCTTATCAACAACCCACAAGAGTCAGAGTATGAGTCATTTCAGGAGGAAGATGGTAACAAACTGGCCATTGGTGAATGCTATCGGCCTGCCCCTGCCACAAAGGCATTTTTTCCAAAGCATGAGTACTTACCTGGGGCTCCTGGCATCCAAAGGAGATATCCAGCTACTTCTCATCAAGCCCCTCCCCAGGTCCAGTTGAAGAAAAATTCACCTTCAATTCCCCAGAATTCTGACTTAGCCCAATATCTTATGAGAAAAGAAATGGTGAGCTGTGGCATGCTGCCCTTTGATGACCACCCAGAAAACTACTGGGCCTGGAAGTCGTCTTTTCTAGCAGCCACAAGTGAGTTAAATCTATCTGATCAAGAAGAGCTCAACCTTCTTGTTAAATGGCTTGGGCCAGAATCTTCAGCTCAAGCCAAGAGGATAAGGTCAGTGCATGTAAATAATCCGAGAGCAGGTGTGCACATGATATGGGAACGCTTAGAGGAGATGTATGGAAGCCCAGAGGTGATAGAAAGTGCTTTGCTGAGAAAACTAGACACCTTCCCAGCCATATCCAACAAAGACATGCACAGGCTCCGGGAGTTAGGTGACTTGTTAAGAGAGCTAGAAGCTGCAAGGGCTGAGGGGTTCTTGCCTGGACTCTCATATTTAGACACTGCAAGGGGCGTGAACCCAATTGTCGAGAAACTTCCCTTCTCTTTACGGGATCGCTGGATCACTCAGGGATCAAAATATAAAGAAGATTGTCGTGTCTCCTTCCCACCATTCAGCTTTTTTGTCGACTTTGTGTGTTCCCAGGCAAAGGCCTGCAATGACCCCAGTTTTGCATTCAACCTCTCCTACACCTACCCACCTTAAGGTTGACAAAGCTCCCAAATACTTCCAAAAATCAACTGTGTCAGTTAGAAAGACTGAAGTCACTCCTGCAACTACTGCCAGACAAGACAACACAGCTGTCAAAAAGGATGACCCAGACAAGCAATGTCCCATACATAATAAACCTCATCCACTGTCAAAATGCCGTGGCTTCAGAGGAAAACATCTTGATGAGAGGAAAATATACCTAAAAGAGAATTTAATCTGCTTTCGTTGTTGTGCCAGTACAAAGCACATTGCGAAAGAATGCAAGGCTACAATCCAATGCAGAGAGTGTGAAAGCGACAAGCATGCATCAGCGATGCATCCGGGTCCAGCTCCTTGGTCGCTTGGTGAGCAGGCTAAACACACACCTGAGGCAAACCAGAGCGGGGAGCATGAAAAACTTGAATCCCCTACAGTCACTTCTAAGTGCACACAGATATGTGGTGGTGCCCCCAAGCCCAGATCCTGTTCAAAGATCTGTTTGGTCAATGTTTACCAAGCTGATCATCCAAGCAACTGTCACAGGGTGTATGCAGTTCTAGATGACCAAAGCAACCGGTCTTTAGTAAAACCACAGTTCTTTGATTTATTAGGCATTAAAAGCAGTGTGTCCCCTTACACTCTTAACCCTCTAGGCGCCAAAGTCGCAATATTGCGACAGGCAACTTTACTGAATCTAACAGACCTTATCTTTAAATCTATAGCCTTGTACTGTTACTGCTTGGTTTTACTACATCGCCAAGACATACAGTCTTAGTTCTGACGCCATTTTTTAGTGTGTTTATATGGAAAAAATCAGAGAAATAAAGGTTTGAAACCCGACTCCCGCTCTATGCGCGCAAAGCTGCAGGAGCGCGGGAGAGAGAAAGAAAAGGCGAAAACAGCATCGTGTTGGAAACAGTGAGAGACAGATCGCGACTTTTAGAATAAAAAACTAAACTTCCAGAGGCCTTTACAGTGCAGACGAGGTGCAGCACTGATCTCTTCTGATCAGGATTAGAAGGGGACGATAATGCCTCGTAAGAGACGAGTGACTGACGTCGCAGCGCGCGCTGCCGCACTCGCGCCGCACAAACTGTCAGAAACACCACGATGACGGTGAAAGTTTTCTCTGCCACGGTGATGGGAGAAAGAAAGAGGGATGTGTGGGCAGAAGACGGGATAATCAAAATAGGGGAGTTATTGATAACGGTTGGGAATGTTTGAGAGGTGAGGAAGTTTTCCATGAATGGATCAAAGACACTGACGAGCCTGTGTGGGATATCGCAGACACGAGGATCTCACAGATGCTCGTGCATGTGATTTTCTGTCTCTGTTTTCGGATGAGGATTTCTGGAACCTCATCACAAATGAAAGATATGCTCACCAGTACCTACACACACACTAACTCCAGCCAAACCCCAGATTTCATGGCTGGTATGATGGTGTGAGGAGTCAGCTAGGTTATGAAAAATTATAAATCTATAATAACAAAAAAGGGGGAAAAAAAGCATAAAAACATAATTTTACCTGTTGATATATAAATTATATTAGAAAATGTACTCCTGTCAGATTTCTGTTCATTTATTCTGAGGATGAGAGGATGAAAAAGGATCAGTGAAAAAATGAAAAAAAAAAATCTACTGTGTAAATATGTTCAGAATTCTGTATTACTGAGTTTTACCTGCTGATATACAAATTATATTAGCAAAGTTACTCCAATCAAACTCATGTTTCTTTATTTAGAGCATGATATGACAGTATAATTTTTTTTTCCTTCGTATAAATATGTTCAAAAATCAGTTTTTTTACTGAAAGTTATACAATCCAATATGGCCGCTACCTGATGACATCACAATATGCAAATTAGATGTGTAAATTTACTCCCATCATAAACTTTAGGTCATGATGAATATTTTTCTCATTTACATTATGGATCTATCTCTCACCACCCCCAAGCTACAGCATTTTGAAATCTTAAAGTCCAAATGGAATATTTTCCTAAATAAACTCTGGCGCCTAGAGGGTTAAAACGTGTTCAGGCACAGTAGAGACTGCAGGGAGGAGAGCAAGTAACATTATAGTGGAGTCACTGGATGGGAAAACCAAGGTGAAACTTCCTCCCATGCTGGAATGTGACCACATGCCTGATGACAGGTCAGAGATTCCGACTCCAGAATGCACCCAGGGTTTTCCTCACCTCAGATCTGTGGCAGATAAGATCCCTCCTCTTGACACGAATGCTCCCATTCTCCTTCTGCTAGGCAGAGACATTTTGAGTCTGCACAAGGTACGTGAACAGCGCAATGGGCCTCACAACTCACCTTACGCCCAGCGTCTCGACCTTGGCTGTGTCATAGTTGGGGAGTTATGTTTGGGTGTGCTCACAAGACAGAAGAAGTCAACGCATACAAGACACATATTCTTCTAAATGGGCGCTCCTCATTTCTTAAGCCGTGCACCAACAGTATCCACATACAGGAGAAAGGTGCAACCCACCATTGTCTTCAGATGTCACCTGAAGGCAAGGAGAAAGTGTGTTTCAGAAAACACTTGAAGATGACAAACCAGCCATGTCAGTGGATGACCACACTTTTCTCAAAATTATGGAAAATGACGTATACATGGATGATGAAAACCACTGGGTAGCACCTCTTCCCTTTCATTCACCTCGCAAGCCCCTTCCTAATAACAAGGAACAGGCTACCCAGAGACTGTCCTCTCTCCAGCGCTCATTTAGAAAGAAACCTGAAATGAAAGAGCACTTCTTTGACTTGATGCAAAAGGTCATTGATAACCACCAAGCAGAACCAGCTCCTCAAGTGCTGCCAGGGCAAGAGTGCTGGATTTACCTCTTTTGCCACCCCCGCCGAAAAAGGGTTGTTTTTGCTCGTGCGAGTAAGGGAGCATACTGAACAGCATTTCTAGTGGACCCAACCTCAACAACACCATTGTGTTTTACTATTCAAGGGAGCAAAAGCCACACACGATAGAACAAATGTTCTATGGATTCAGGCAGGGGACCATCGCACTTTCCTTTGTTTCTGTGGCACAAAGACGATCCAGCAGGAGATCTCGACACTGGATGACTGTGCACTTTTCGGAAACAGTCCGTCTCCTCTTTGCAACTTATGGGATGAGGAGAGCGCAGAACATGGAGAAACTGAAACGGTGAAGATGCAAAGCACTTCGTATTCAGGAATTTTTATTTCGACGACGGACTCGCCTCTGTGGAAAGGAAGAGGATGCAATTGACCTTTACAGGAACCAAGGCACTCTGCTCAGTCAATTTAAGGCTTCACAAGACTCAAATGCAACGTCATGAGGCCTTTCCTTGGAAGAGCGAGCAAGGACTTTAAGGATCTAGATTTAGGAGCAGACCCCTTGCCCATCCAGCGGAGTTTGGGTTTGAGCTGGGAACTTCAGACAGACAGTTTACTTTCAGGTGTCAAGAAAAACAAAACCATTCACCCGGAGAGGTGTGCTGTCCACTGTTAACAGTCTCTATGATCCCCTTGCTTTCTTCCCCCATCACAGTCAGGCAAGGCATTGGAAGAAACCTTCATCAGGCAGTATGACTGGACACACCTCTCCCACCAGAGAAAGAGACACAGTGGAAAGAATGGACAGACTCTTATCAGACCTCGTAGCATTCAACAATTCCAGTCTCCACATCATTCGCAAATGACGACCTTTTTTCGCAACATCTAACCCTTAGCCTACCTCTGTCTTAGCTCTATGGAACATGGCATGAGGATTTATAATGGGAAAATCAAACTGGCTCCGACCCTACACACACCACACCACCTTGGAATTTTGCCGCAGACTGGCAGTTGAGCTGGCAGAACTGATCCAGTCTGAAATGGAAAGAGTTGCAAGCAGCGGTTCTTACAGACAGTCGCATTTGCTAGGAACATCCACAACAGTTCACGGTTTTATACCACTAGCAAACCGAGCTCGTATTTGAAGCTCCACGGAACCAAACAGTGGCAGATGTGGCAACTAATGACAACCCTCAGACATGGACCAGGCAATCCCAACATCTTCTCTTCCTCATCCAGTTGCTGCTTGCCCTCCTTTTCTTAGGCAGCCAAACACAGACAAGATGAGGAAGCGAAAATTTAACTTTGCAACCAGACACAAAAAGATGTTCGGCCCCAGGTCACTTCTCTTGCAACCGGCCACAGAGCCATCTCTTGGTCGCAAAGATTTGAACCTTTTCCCTTGGAAGAGTCTCGAGGGCAAGCATTTCCATTCATCATCCAAGTCATTCTCCAGTGAGACAAACTGATGGTGAAAGGATGGCATCAGTGCAGTCAGCCCTCACCATGAGGCCAGGGCAAGGACAGATCTTTAAGGCAGTCAGGAAGTGTGACATGGAGGAACTGAAATACCTGGCCAGGGCATCAAGGTTCACCGCCAGAGCACTCTTTAACTGGATCCTTTTTGCAGTTGATTAGGAGGTGGTCGGAACACAGAGCAGATTGGAAAACCAGGAAAAACACCCAAAATCCTACCAGCTGGTCATCATATAACCACTCTCCTATCCGACACTACCATGAAAGGGCTCACCAAGGTCGTCACTTTACTAGGCCACTCCGCACCCTGGTGTCTGGATAGAGGGAAAGACTTATCTCCAACATCATATTCAAATTGTCATTTGTGGCTGAGGGGCAAGTTTGAGGTCCAAAGATTCGCCTCCCCCAGACCTGAGTAGGACCCGCCTTTTACTCATTAGGACTGACGTATTCGGTCCATGGAGTGTTGTAACTAAAACGACACGATGGTGTTGCTACAGCAAAGGGGGCTGTAATTTTTCTTGCCTTAGCACAAGAGCCGTCCACCTTGAAGTATTGAGTCTATGTCAGCCTCTACTTCATTAATCTATGCGTTTCCTATCCATCGTGACCTTCAAGAACCTCAGACAGACGGGCACAATTTTATTGTGCATGCAGAGAGCTTCAGATTAACACAACCGACCCTGAAGTCAAAACTACCTGCAAGAGCGGGCTGACGGGACCTTCTCTGCACCTCATTCTTCTCATATGGAGGAGCGGGAGAATTGAGGAGTGGCAGGCGGATCCTGGAGGCCTTTTGGTGAAGGATGGAGCACAAGCTGACACATAAGTCTTAACAACCTTCTTCTGAGGTATGCCATCATAATCCAGACCGCTGGTCCCAATCTCATAATCGAGACCTGAGACTCTCACCTCCACTCTCCTAACCCAGGCAAGGTTTCCCTACTCCCCCGGGACTCAACTGACCACCTATAAAGTGCAGTGGCGCCAGGTCCAGAGCTGCAGCTCTTTCTGGAAGGTGGAAGCAGGAGATTTGCCACTCTTCAGCCCCGTAGGAAGTGGACCAAGGACAAGCCGAACCACAGGAGGGTGACAAGTTTTGATAAAGGACACCAAACAAACAATGAGGGCCTCTTGACTAGAGTTGAGGCCATCCCCAGCTCAGACACCAGAGTCCGAGGTAGGGTGAAGACTCCAAGCCAAGGGGTTGTAAGAATTTCTTAGGCCCATTATGATGTTTTTTACTTTGCCTAAGGTCATAGAGAAAGTGAAACATATCAAGCATGTTCTGACTCCTGCAAGTCATCAGCCATGTTAGAGCCATCTGTGGTGGCTTGTGTCATTGCACCGTGGAGGACTACTGAATCAGAGCACATGCAGGCTGAGTGCTCCACCACAAACATTATTTTGTGATCCTGGAGAGATCTGTCAGTGAGTATGATTACTCCTTTTTATTTAATTATTTCCACCTGTGAGCATCAGGAAATGTCTGAAGCTTTTATTTTCAGTTGCAAAACCGAGTGATAAGCTAATCTAATCGGGAGCAAATGTTAGCAGAACAGGCAGCTAGTTTACTTTGTTTTTGGGCCTGATTCTGCCATTGTGTGAGTTTGTACAGTTTCTCTTCATTTCTTGTTTATACCTTATTTCTTACCTCTAGTGGTATATTCTATTGATGTGTGTTTTTTTATGTTGCTCATTTAGTAACCTGTAAACAGTAAGGAAAGGACTGAGCAATAACTTTTTCACTATTTATTTTATTTAAAACTTATATTTTATTTTTATTCAGTTTACAACTTTGGAGTTTCAGAAATCACACTCAACCTAGTCAACCACTGGTCTTTTTTCCTATCTTCTAACAGACCATGACGTATCTCCAGACAAACAAATAAATCACTTGTGTACATCCAACTGATCTACCAAACTTTTCAAAAATACTAAAAAACACAAGATGGGAAAGCAAGCAACTGAAATGGGTTCCAGAGCGACTCACATATCTTGAGTTCAGACTGAACTTGTCCTCCCCCGAGCAGCACTTACTGTTTAAACCTTACTTCCTTTCCTCTTTTCTGAATCTAGCATAATGGACCATTTTTTCATCAAAACAATATTTTTTTAAAAAACTTCTCAGATGCAGGCAAAAAAAGAAATTTTACCCACCCAAATTTTTTTCAAAAACTTTTATCAATTTTGGTCAAGAGAAAATTTACATCTGATTCTTTACTTTACCAACCCAAGTTCTACGATTCTCTTGTAGAAAAGCATCTTCCTTCCTACTTCTCAAATTCATCAACAGACAAAGCAGGATGGGAGTGAAGGTAGCAAAGGGGCAAAAGCCTTTGGAAGTTGCGCTTCCTCCTGTCATTGAGCAAAATTTCAATTTAATTAATGTTACGATTCTGTAGTGTTCAATCTAATTAGAAGCGAAGGTTAGCCCCACCTCTGTGGGGAACTTATAAATCACCTTTAAAGGAAAGAGCACCTAAAAAAACAAACTTAACTCAGGAGCTAGGTCAAAACTTTATTTCCATTATACCCCTGCAAATTTCACCAATCCAAACTATTTCGGGGCCGCAAACAAACAGAAATCTGCATTGTATGCAGACAACAAATTACGCGCTATCCATCACCTTCACTAAATAATTTCAATCACCCTTTGTCTTCTTCTTCCCGACACTCATTATAATTGATCACCAAGATATCCAAAAATATCTTGTGACCAAATATCCTATTGGCCTGGAGCAGACACTCATAACCAATGTGGGTAGTTTTCTCATTTAGGAAAAACCAACCTCATGCAATGAGAGAAAATATTGGCAATTTGAAAATTTCATCACTAAACTCCAGCAAACAACATACAAAGATCTCGCTGAAAGCACGGGGACAAAGAGCCAGTTCAATACATCAAACCTGAAAAACATTTAGACAAACATTGACAAACACCAAGGTTTAAAGGCCGCAACTGCAAGCAGAGAAAGAGGGTGGACCGCAGTAAACCCTGGTCAGTCACTCAGAGGAGGACCAGCGGGACGAAAGGGTGAAGCAGCAAGAAAGATGCTGATAAAATTACCAAAATGACTGTGCTCTTAACCTGCCCTTCTCCTTTTTACAATGTGGGATTCCGGCTTTTATGGCTCACGTGGTAGCAAAACACAAGGTCCAAAGCCACAAACATTTCAGAGACTGCTGTTCCTGCACTCAAAAAAGGTAATGGAGCACGTTTCAAGTAAGCTATCAAAGGTGCAGGCCAGAAACTCCACGACTAACACCTGAGTAGCAGCGTCTCCCCACTTTCTCTGCTTAGATTAACATCTCACTGTGGACACTAATTGTTTAATCTGGAAAGCATGGTGCTACATGCAAACGAGTTCAAAGGACCCACACTGGTGAAGCAATTTCGGTAGCAAAAGAGATATGCTGCTAACTGAACATCCCTTCAAAGGAAACATTAGTTTACAGATGCGGGCATAAAAAATTCCTCCTTTTTCTCCAGAGTGGGCAGTAATAGTGCACTATTACTGCACTATCCTGATAAACAATTTGTCCCACAAATACATCATCACGCAGGTGTCCAAACTTGGCGTGTGGAAACGTCCTTGTTCCGGGCATTCATTTATCTCTAGTCGTTTTCCCTGGCACACAGCGTCTCTTGCGACTAATTAGCAGATTAGTGCCTGGTAAGTAGCTGGCAGTCGGCAGAGGAACTTTTTCATCCCGCATCTTACTTATGTCTAAATTTCTATTTTCCCTTTTTTTTTTCTATTTACTTTTACCAAAAAATACTATTTAGATCTGCATCAAAAGTGCTCACAAAATCAAATTTTTGCTATCATAATTATAATTGAAGGTCCTAGTCAAGAAGGCGGAGGACCTGGGTATGTCAAGCTTGGATGCCTTTCCACTTATCCAGCTACGGTACACGAAGGCTTGCTTCACAGTGGAGTGTAGGTGATGCGCTCCCAAGTGTGAGAAAGATCATCGGGCACTTTAAATACTCCCCACTGCCACATCATGGCTGAAACTGTCCAGATGGACCTGGAATGCCAGCAAACGATTCATAGAAGACATGCCCACCCACTGAATAGCAGGTTTTATATAGGCAGACATAACCTAGGCCAATTTTTGGCCATCTAGTGTCGTCGTGGAGTCTTCTGAAGTCAGGGTGGTGAGTCGGTTTGGTGTGTTCTGTTGTCGGCCATCTGCTGCCATCGCCAATACTCGGCGTTCTTTTCAGCTGATTAACACTAGGAGCGCCGCGCCCTAAACATCCCGAGCAGCGCCACTAGCGGTCATTTGACCGCTATATATGTAATTAACACTTTGGGCTCATATAGCCCGCTTAAGGTTATTTGACAAAATCAAAATTGATATTCTTGTGACATAAAAATAGAATAATATGTAAAATATTTCTAAATAACTCAAAATTGCAAAAGTGCTTTACAACAACCTACAATAACTTTGCACTTTCTCTCTTCAATGAAGAGGAACTCTTTGAGCTTTCACCTCTTCTATTAGTAGCTTTACACTACTTTAATAGACAATTAAAACTCTCATACCTACACACATATAAAAAATCTAGAACTGAAAAAGTTCTAAAAAGCCGCACACCGCAGGTCGGAGTCTCACTACAAAGAATGATTGGTCTATAGACCATAGGATTATCATTTTAGTGCCACAAAGTCTTACTCTAATAATAATAAGCGTTTTATCATTACTATTTTCGCTATAATTATAATTATTATTATTATTATTAGGCTATTATTATTATTATTAGCAGTAAAATTTTCAGTTTGATTTGAAAAAGGACGCCATGATACAACACACATGAAAGGCGAAAATGTTTTTATTTACAAATAATTATGGTTCGAA
Organism: Atherinomorus stipes; assembly: GCA_023101725.1. Taxonomy (NCBI): domain Eukaryota; kingdom Metazoa; phylum Chordata; class Actinopteri; order Atheriniformes; family Atherinidae; genus Atherinomorus; species Atherinomorus stipes. Next base: position 6,242 of record JALJCO010006934.1, on the reverse strand, counting down.
ATAAATAATAGCCAGTTGTTTAATACATATTATTTCTAAACGAATGTAGGCTATCAAAACATTGGCGCACTGTTGTTTACAGCACAATAGGAAACGAATAACATCCGAACAATAAATATTTGCAAGAGAAATTAATCGTTTTTTTTTCCAAATCTTTTTTTTTTTTTTTTTGCAAGAGTATGAATCTTTTTTTTTTTCAAAATAGACAACAAATACAACAATAATGAAACAAAGATAAAATGCGCCACGTGCACACAAAAATATTAAACACTGTCAGCCACAAACTAACCAATTATGCAAAGGAACATCCAGACAAACATGAACAGCCAAACGTGGCTGAACGGTGAATGAAACTGATTAGGTGCAAACAGATTGCTAAAAAAGATTAGGCACTAAAAAATTTTGATAACAAAATGTGAAAAAATAAATATATAATAACAAGGAAAACGCAATAATTATAACATTGATCAAACATTTCTATTTACAATTATACTATTTACAATACACTATTTACAGTTACACTATTTACACTTCTACATTACACTTTGTACAGCGAGGTGCCGACGGGATCACACACTTTCCACACACAGGTCGCTTGCATCCACTGCAGGTCAACGTGGTCTTATTCTGCTTGCAGTGGGTGTTGATTTGGCACTGCCGCCGTTTCGCTGGTACCTGCGGGTCGGGGACCAACTGCAGCTCCACGGGCGCAGCGGGGCCAGCTCTGCGCGCAGGTGTTCCCGTCGCAGCTCCTTTGCCATCTCCAAATAAGGCACGCCTTGCAATGTTGGATCCAGTGCACTGCTTGTACAAGATCCAAGCATTTATGGCAGCCAGATCCAGGATGTTGCAGAACACTGCAACAGGCCACCTCCTCGTTGCCCCTTTTCACGGAATATTACCTTCGTGGTAGCTCTCTGCGAGCCGCATTCATGGTGCCAACGAGGCTGGTGTTCTTCCTCAGCAGACACTTGGCAAGTGACAGGGATGTAAAAAAGTTATCCGTCGTCACATTCCTGCCCTTGTTGAGGAACGGCTCCGTCAAGCTGAGGACGACTCTTTCCCCCAAGAGCTGTCCAGCAGGCCGCGCCTCGTCCTTCCCGAGATAAGGGCTCCCGTTCAAAAAATATTTGGAGTCGACCTCTGCTGCTACCCAAAACTTGATCCCAAATTTGTCGGGCTTGTTGGCCATGTACTGCGTGAAGCGGCAGCGCGCTTTTGTGGGGAATAGTTGTTCATCCACTTGGCCTGTAGCTGCGGATGCAGTTGCCCACGAATCCCTTCCACACGTCGGTGATAAGCGCAAACTTATCAGTAGCCAGTCGTGCCTGCCTCTCCTCTCTCCGGTCAAAGCGCAGGTACCTCATGATGTCTCTGTACCTGCTGCGAGGCATCGTGCTCCTGAAGAATGCCAGCCCCCACTCGTCTGACCACAAGCTCTCCATCTGAATATTTTTACTAAAGGCCCCCCTCACGTACAGGAGGGCCAGGAAAGCTTTCAGCTCTGGGATGGAGAGGTCCCACAGACGTGCCCCAGAGCGGCGCGCCTCGGCCACGGTGCAGTCCCTGATGTGCTGGAGGAGCATCGGGTCTAACAAGCACAGCAGTGCACTCTCCAGGTCCTTCACCCCCTGTCGAGCATATGCAGTTGGCCCTGCAATTTCTCTTAGAATGTTGTGGGACTGCCGTCTCCCACGTCCCCCAGACGACAATGGCACTGCAAGCCACACGCTCCCATCCTTCCCCGTCTCCTCTGGACCTAGGCATAATTCAATCAGCACAAAAATAGTGATCTTTCGATAGTATTTAAGTATAATTATAGGTCATCTTGCCTAAATCAGTGAGCTCAATGCAAGATGTTTTGGGCGTGGCTCACCTGATTCTGAAGCAGGTGCGTCATGGTTAGGCATGGGACACGCCTGCTCCCCAACATCCTGTCTGCGCACTGAAGAGAAAGAAATAAACACATTTATCAGCACATCATGTGAAAAGAATTGTGTGTATATATATATGAAGAGTTATTTTCCCCCACAAAACTCTCAACCCCCCCAATATAATTTCAATTATGTCAAATATACCCAGCAAAGCAACCTTCAAATGGTGGACCGTAAAAGAACTCTTCATATATATATATATATATATATATATATATATATATATATATAGCCTATCTTGTCATTTGGCCTATTTTTTGAGTGTGCGTCAGAGGACACAGAAACTGCAGAGGCTGCTGCACCTTTAGCCTCACTCCTCTCGGACACAGCGTGTCCATCAGCAACTGTTATCGGCCTACCACTAGTCTTATAGATTTATTATAGGATATTTCTTTTATAGGTGTAGACACTAAGAGACTAAAATAATTTGTCTCAGCGGGTCAATGGAGTCTATTCTCCCACTGACATGACTTTTTTTTTTCTTTTTTTTTTCCGCCCTGGAAGTAGCTAATAGGCTGAGCCAGTTGATGGGAGATGAGTAACAGCTAGCTTTACCGGTCATTTTCTTGGTTAGTGTATCTAGTCAGTCCAAAAGAGTTGGTAAATATAAATATAAGCCAATGGGTATAAACAGCATGATAAAACAAATAATGTTTATTTACCTGTGGCAGATGAGGCGGTCTCAGAAAGAGGCAGGCGTGGTCTTCTCTGAGTAGGACGGGAGGAGGGTGTGTCCGGCACGTAGTCGCTGTCACTGTCTCCGTCTCCGCTGTCACTCTCCGCCTCAAAGTCTGACACCTCACCTCCGTCTGACTGTCCCTCATCAATATTTTGCAGCATTGACAGGGCTTCCTCCACCGTATATAATTTCTGCGTTCTCTTCATCTTCCTATCTTCTTCCAAATATACCGACTTACTTACAATAAAATGGCGATGGTCGTCTTCCTCTGCTCTCTCTCCCAGATACACAGTACCACACACTCCTAAATAGTCCAGTGATAACAAATTGATACATTTTTGTCAGGCGGGAAACTTCCCCGCCGAACTGTTACTATGACAATGGGTGTCCCTCGCGCTGGATTTACAATGTATCACTGCGGCTGCTCAGAGTCGCTCAGAGCTGCTGCGGGTTAGAAGTGTTAAAATGCTCGTAAATCTTGATATTTTTACTTTTACAAAGAAAGAAGCAAGTGAAAATATAAAAAACAGGTGTCTGTTAAAAGTCATATAATATCAGGTTCAGATGTTTTGTTTTTATTATGTTATTTGCGTATTAAAGTGACTGACGGTCAAAAGACCGCTAGTGGCGCTTCTAGTGTTAAAGATGTGTAATCGGTGTTGGCCAGTTGTTCTTTTGGTGATGGGCTGACCAATCATATTGGAAGAGGCTTGACCTTGTTGGCCAATCAGCAAACGAGAAGACCTGAAGTGAAGGTTCACAAACCAGATGAAGAGCGAACATAATGCAAACTCTCACACATTGTTTAGCATCGTACTGGGACCTTAGCTAGCAGTCTCCGCTCTCTGCTAACAACAGCAGCAGCTTTTATGTGTTTCCGTCTCGAGAAATGGTCCGTCATTTCTGGTTTTTGGGGCCACAATATAGATTAGCGCCACCTGCCATCAAGCCGGCATTATATTTTGCGCATGCGCACAAGGTACACCCAGGTCTGGAGTCAGTTCGATGTGTTCTTGGGCACTTTTCTCACCGTGTCGGTGAGACTGAAGCAGATTAATCAGCCCAACCCCATTTTCTGGCAACGACCGCAACGGTTGGTAATCTGTCCAATGTGTCTCTGCCTTATGACAGCAAGCCTGCTGGCGAAAAATACTGCTATCTTGGTGTATGCTGCTGACCACCAGCTGCCAGCGACCCTGACTGTCAACGACTGGACCTCGCTGGAGAAAGTCAACACACCCCTTGCTCCATTCGAAGAGATCACAAAGCAGATCAGCTTTGCCACCTCCACTGCCTCAGAGGTAATCCTCCCCCTCCCCCCTTGTACTGAAGCGACTGTTGGCCAACGAGACCCCAGAGGTTAGCAGGATAAAAACAATGAAGGCGACGTTTCTAGTAGCCATGGAAACAAAATTCTGCACCATTGAAGCAGAGCCCCTGTACGCAGTAGGCTTTATGCACATCTCTAGTACTTCCTGAACTTAGAACTGAACCTTTGTTTCCTGTCTTTCATGATTGGATGAACTGATTAATCCAGGTGTGTGTGATCTCAGAAAAAGGTCAGACACACTTGGATTAATCAGTTCATCCAATCTTGAAAGACAGGAAACAAAGTTGCAATACTAAGTTCAGGAAGTACTGGAGCTGTGCATAAAGCCCATTCCAACCATCTTAGACCCATGTTACAAGGACAGGTATGGCAAATTGTGTGCTGTATAGTGTAAAGTTAAAGTTAAATATTTTGTTTTAGTGTGGAAGTAAATAGAGTGCTACAGTACATACAATAGCTAAGCTAACGACTAGGTTATGCTAGCCTCTGTTGTACTGTGACTGACTGTGACTCTGGTTAATGATGTCACTGTGTGTGCGCAACACTTGCAATAACAAGTGATGAAAGTAGACAATTTTTTCTTGAAATATATGAATTAGATTTAGAATATGATATTTTAGATGTCCAAATGTTGCACCTTACTTTTTTACAAATGCACATTCGTGTGGATATATACATTCGTGAAGAACTATGGAAATAGGCTGTTTATTCAACATATGTATTCTGTTTTCTCCTGTACTTCGCAAATGCAGAAAGCAGCAAGTTTGCAAAGAGTGCACTGACTCAAGAGGTGAAGAAGAATGAGGAGTCTAGATCACCGCAGACAGCCACCACTGAGGTAGCAGACCAAGCCAGTAAGACCGAACACATGAAGCAAGAGCTGCTTTAAGGGGCTATATGAGGAAGTCCTGCAAGAGTGAGATGCAGAACAAAGCAGCACAGCCACAGAGACACAGATAGAGACATATCTGGCTGAAAAAACAATCCACTGCATGGAAAGCCCATTCAAGTACTGGGGAAAGAATAAAGAACAGTTCCCCTCCCTTGCAACTACTGCAGCAAAGTTTCTCTGTGCTCCCTCTACTATTGTAGATAGTGAGAGACTGTGCAGCATGGCTTGTTGCACTACTGTTATACATGTTGTAATTACATGGATATTGCACTATTTTGGCCTTTGAGAGCCAAAACCAGCAATGATTTGACATCCAAGTGAGTATGCAGTTCTTTAGAATTAGAAGAAAAGGGGCCAAAAATTGGTATCCGAACAACAGTATTGGCAAAGAAAATTAGTCCTGGAGAACACAACAACCCGGCCATCATTTTGCTTCCTCTGATACTAGACAGGACAAGTTAAAAACAAAACGTTTAAAAACAAGAAAGAGAAACTAACCCTTTAAAGGACCTATTTTATGCATGTTGACTTCTGTAAGTGCTTGAAATGGTCTTCAGGGCGGTTTTGACTTAGAAAGAGACTAAAAATTTCCATAAAAAACAACTTCATAGTCATTAAGAGCCTTTAAAGGGACTTGAGGCAAGATTAAGAAATTAAACTCGCGACTGGTGCGACTGGCGCTTCAGGTAACTGCAGCCACGAGCCAAGCCATCATGGTAGTAACAAACTAAAGCTATAATGTCGTTTACTAACCTTTTTCTTCATAGTTACACTTTTTAGTGGTCTTTCAGTTGATCTGGATCGTTTGCTGATGGCAGAAGAATCCATAATTATTGCTTACAGTGTTTGAATTTACCGCAACTGTCTTCTTCCTGTATCAAAACTGCGGATGTAGCGTCATTTGTTTCACATCCGCAGGGCAATGCGGGAAATTCGGACACCAAATTGCAACGTATTTTGCAGCACACAAACTGTTCAAGGCAACAGAGAGAAACATGGGTGGAAACGTTATTTTTGGTATTTAGCGCTTCATCACCCATTAGTATTAAAAAAAAAAGTGGACATGCATGTTTGTTTGTTTTTAAATTCCTGCCTCTAGTCCCTTTAAGATGGCGACGTCTATCAGACTAAGAAACTCCCAACCTGGTTCCCAAAACTTTAATCCTGGGGATGGACAACTTTTGGGATACACCAGGTTTCATTAGCTCTAGTCTTCAAAGACTACTATCCTTCGTGTTTTTCATGCTTTGCTGCTCCAACACGTCTGATTTAAATGAAAAAGGCCTTGCCAAAGCTCCTTGTTGAGCTCTACAAAAGCCTGTCATTGATCCGTTCATTTCTGTCAGCTGCTTTGAAGTAGGGACACATCTAAAATCCAGAGGACAGGTCCAGAGTTGGTGATCCCAG
>JALJCO010006931.1:0-108664 GCA_023101725.1 Atherinomorus stipes | reverse complement strand
CCAAAACAAAGCTAAAGAGCGAATTACAGGCAGGAGGAGAGAGAGTTGCATTCAAACGCACCACTGCACGCAAGTAAAGGCCCAAAGGCACGGTTTGAGACGGATTTCTTTTGCACAAGCGTAACGTTTAATTTCAAGGGGAAAACGTTGGACTCTACCTTTAACTATGTTGGTAGAGGCATCTTCGTCCGTTGACGCTGTGACAGCACCTGTCATTCTTACGGCTACGGTTAAACTACCGGATTTTTGGCAATATGACCTGGAGCCACGGTTCCAGCTACGGCTGAATGATATGGACAAAATTTCATATCTCGACATTAATGCCAGACATCTCAATATCGATACGATATAATATGACTACGGGTTCGTTGAAAACTAAGCACCATTGCAGGGCTGTACGCTTAGCTTTTTCACTAGGAGCACTAGTGCTCCCAAATGAAAAAAATTTAGGAGCACAGAAAAAAATTTAGGAGCACATTTAAATATTAATAATAATAACCTTCGCCCAGGCAATAGGCCAAATGATGCATTACACCGAGAAACAAACAGTTTTAAATACAGAGAACTCCCCTGTGCTGCAGTTTTTTGTTGTCCAGTCACCTGACACACTTGGCTGTGTCCATCCAGTGGTCCACAGCAGGATTTGGTCTTGGTGGGGTTGGTCTGGGTCAGGTGGGCTTTAGTATGGATGTTGATTTTGCATTATGCATTGTTGTTAAAAAGGGCACCAAACCGGTGTTACAGCAAAACCTGTGACCCATGAAAACTTATGACTGTAGGGGGCGATAACACCTGCTCCCTGATTATTCTTCTGCAGATACTTAACTGTCAGCAGCAGGTAACCTCTTCATTTAATCTTTGTTAAACAGCAATATGGAGAGAAGTTGCCATGTTGTGACCCCCCATATCTGTTCTCATGACTGCAAAGGTTCTCATAAAAATCCAGAGACTCATTATTGGTCATGGAAGAAAAGCTGCACTAGCCATGTTAACGATGTAAAAGAGACGTCTAATGGTTTAGATCACAGCTGTAACCAAACATCACCTTCAATCAGAAAATCTCCCAGATGTATTATTATTGATATGATGATGATGGTGATGATAATAATGATCATGATTATTTATTATCATTATTATTTAAAGCCCACAAAGACGCTTGCAAAGCTAAGCTTTGAGGTCACCAGTTTGGTTGGTTTGGCTCATTCTTTATATTATGGGACCTCTGACCAGTGTGTTCATACCAACCGCGCATATGGTCCAAAATGCGTCAGGTTTACGTCATCTGTCTGACGAACGTCGAGGAAATGGGACCATATCCTACCGCCCGTTTTGTGCGTCCCTCCACGGGCTTCGTGTCCGTTACAGCGATTCAGTTCAAGATTTTATTGCTTGTTTGACGCCCTTAAGTCGCGTGAAGGGCGTCAGCGCAGTTGGAAAATCTGAACTTTGGCGTCTTGACAGAAGCGTCGACCAATCAGTGCAAGTTCATTTCACACACACACTTTTTCTGACAAGGAAATGCATGAAAAACCAGGAAATCTCCTCTCTATCTGAAGACAGAGGAGGATAAAATGTGATCTGTGTCCGAGTCCCGTTTCTGTAGCGGTGGTTTGATGACCTGCTGTGCTGATGGGATGTACTGGGCTGATAATGCTGCCCCACATCGGGACAGCGGGACGTTAAACTGGGCCGGATCAGAGGGCTTAAAGTCCTCTCTCAAGCAGCTCCTGGGTAAATGATGGATTTTAACACAGTCTGAGCACCTTGATTCATTTGGTGGACCGGTCAAATATCTTAGATATCCGTATTATTTCGTTTACTAGTTTTATTTATCACATAAAGCCGTGCCGCTCTCTCTCCGTGCACCTGCCATGTGTGCAGACAGTGCAGTGAATGGGAATATAGAAAGGAAAGTGTCTCCTCCCATGTATGCACGGAGCCGGCGCGTGCATGGACATGCATCTCGCCGCGTGTCAGGGGCGTCAAACTTGGACAGCACCTTGGGCTTTCTAGTGACCAAGTTTCCAACTTTGGGCGTTATAAATAAATTTGACGCCCAAATCGCGCTTGGTCTGAACACGAACCGTGACTCCAGATCATGTGTGAACATTTTATAGAGAAAATGAGGAAAATGATCTGAAGACTTGGAGTCTGGTAAACTAGAGGCCTGCAGAGGAAAGCCTGAAGCTGCTCTGAGTGTTTTTAATATCACCAGCGGAGCTCCGTTTACCGGTATCGGTATCTGCGGTATCGGTCCTTACAAACATCGCTGCGTAATTCACCAGCTCCGTTCCTCTTTAAGCCTCTTATTAGAAACAGCTTAATCGGCAACGCTCATAAATCCCTTCGCTACAGTCCGATGATCGGAACAGCTCTGCAGCAGGTTTCTCTGACATGACCGTCAGCTGTTTCTATCCGGGACTCCCCGTAATCGGCGTAAACCGCTCCGCTACAGATCAGCCCCGGCTTCCTTTCTAGTCACGCGGCCTACGGACTGGAAAGCATCTGCAACAGGATCTGGATGCTGGACTGGTCTTCCAGCTTCGCCTTTCATTATGTCCATCTTCTAAATTGTGTTACCGTTGTTAGTTGTTGTGTAGCTGGTGAAACCGATGGTTCAATGTGGAGCTGGAGCGCAACGCGGTGACGTCAAAGCTGCTGCATGGCGGCGTCCTGACCATAAAAACATCGCTACGTTTTTCTCTTATTTGCTCATATTTTTCATGTATTTTTCTACTGGCAAATGAATAAATTTAGTTTGGTTTGCAGTTTCATTTCCACTTTAAATCAATCCTGACTTATTTAGAAGCAAAGTGTAAATTAGAGGGATGGAATCTATACTCGCACGTGTGCTCCCATTTTTTTCCCGGTACTCACACCAATATATTTTTAGGCGCATATGCGAGTAAAACGCTCGCACTGTACAGCCCAGCATTGTGGAAAGTGCAGTTTTGTTTGTGACTTCCAGATCTTTACATGCAGGACAAGAGCAGGGGAAATCTATATCTTTTATATAGTTGCTTTTTTGATATTAATATCTTGAATGTTTATATCTCGATATAGGTACGATAACGGTATACGCTTTCCATCGATCAGATCGGCCGATATTTCTAATTTTTTTTTAATTTTCTGATCGGTCCATAACTCTTCATTCACCGATCTGATCAATGACGTCATTGTCATTTTGAATCTGTTCCGGTAAAACTCTCATTTACACCAATTAAACTTAGAAAACAAACAAACGAAGAAGAATAGACACGTCTCACCAGTATGCGTTTTCTGTCTTCGTGGCGTTTTTATCGTGAGCTCTGTCACTATGTGCTGGACAATAAAGTTCTTACAATCCAGAATACGCCACACGTAAAGGATGGCGACGTCGGTTGGTTGCAAACAAGGTAAGCAAACATTTCGGCGGTCTGGAGACCTGTTATTTACAGTCTTTGATGGAGACACGGTGACAAACACTTGTTCTGCCACAGTTTAAGGTAAACTGTTGTTTGCGGAAATGCACAAGAAATGTGCTGTGTCCTTTTAGTCAAAGAGCTCTGTAGTCCTCCTATAGCGGAGACCTGCAGTATTGAGCGTTTCGGCCGCCGCATGCTCCTCACGTGCTGCAGCAAGTATATATTCATTGGGCAACCGCGCCCGGTGGTTCCTGCTGTTTGGCGCCGCCGAGTATTTGATTCTGTTCACTCTTTGTCACACCCTGGAGTAAAAGCTTCAGTGAAGTTGGTGGGTGCTAAATTTGTGTGGACCGGCCTCAGAAAGGATGTCAGGAAATGGACTTCCACGTGCATTGCATGCCAGCATGCCAAGGTGCAACGTCATGTTAAAACTCCTTCAGGGCCTTTTCCAGTTCCCGAGAGACATTTTGAGCATGTTCATGTTGATCTCGTTGGCCCTTTTCCCCCATCCAGAGGTTTTACTCACCTCACTATAGTGGACAGGACCACACAGTGGCCCGAGGCAGTTCCCCTGTCATCTACAACCTCATCAGACATTGCCCGGGCTTTCATCTACTCCTGTGTGTCACAGTTTGGGGTTCCTTTAGACCTAACTTCTGATAGGGGCTCATAATTTACCTCTGAGTTGTGGAATCCAGTAGCTGAGAGTTTGGGGGTCAAATTTCACCGGACCACAGCATACAATCCTCATGCCAATGGACTGTGTGAGCGGTGTCATCGTTCAATGAAGGCTGCTCTCCGTGCAACCTAAGTGGACAGTGGTTGGGTGGATGGGTTGCCATGGGTTTTATTGGGCCTATGCTCCGCCCCCAAGGAGGACCTGCAATCTTCCTGTGCTCAGTTAGTTCTTGGTCAGTCTTTGAGCGTTCCAGAGGAATTTCTTCCCAGCGTTACAAGTTCAGGCTCTAGGGTTACAGCGGAATCTGGTTTTTAGAGGGAGGCCCAGGTTTTCTCACCTGTTGCAGCACACCACTGCCTCCCTCACTCATACTGTATGTTCCGAAGGACCTTATGTCAGCCAAGTATGTTTTTATCCGGCATGACGCACACCGCTCTTATCTGCAGTCCCCATACGATGGTCCTTTTCGAGTACTGGAGGCAGGGCCCAAGTCCTTTCTTGTTCAGAAAGGACAAGAAAAACTGAACTTGCTGTGCATCTACCAGTGACTATTTGAATCATTGTGAATTTGATTCTCACCATAGAAATTTCTTGTTTCACACAGCAAACCTGTGACTGTTAAAATAAAATAATGCTTTAGGCAGCATTACTTACCGGAACTGGATTTTCTTTTAGCTGTGATTTAAATGTCATCTATTCTCAAACACTCCCATCAGGTTGTGGAGAAGCTGAAGGGGAAAGGCACCGAGCAGACCTCTCCCTGTGCTGGCCCAGCAGACGTTCCCTGTGATTTCTGCATCGGAGCTTCGCGGAACAAGGCCTCCATGTCCTGCCTGACGTGTCTGGCGTCGTACTGTACCACTCACCTTGAGCCCCACCGTAGAGTTCCTGTGTTAAAGATGCACCTGCTGGTCTCAGCCACAGTCCCACTGAATGACAAGATGTGTTCCCAGCACTACAAGCTGATGGAGGTCTACTGTCGGACAGATAAGAGGTGCATCTGCTATCTGTGCACTTTAGATTCTCACCAGCGTCACTCGAAAGTGTCAGCGGCAGCAGAAAGAGCTGAAGAGCAGGTAAAGACACAAACACAGCAGAACATCATGTATATCTAACTAGATGGTGTTGAGGAAAGTATACATAGTAATAAAGTTCTGTTTTATTTTGTTGCCTTTTAGTGATTTTTTTTGTAGATTATCAAGTCGTTACACAAACATTTTCTTTCAGAAACAGCTGATTGTGGATCAACAGAGAGTCCAGAACCGACTCAAGGAGAGAGAGGATGAGCTGAATGAACTGCTGCAAGCTTTGAAGGACTTTAAGGTGTGAACATAAAGCAAATTATATCCAAACAACAGATTGAAGCTACTTTGTAGTCAGTGTCGTGGTTTCTCAGTGGCCTGCATGGAGCTAGAAATACAAGCACACATCCCATCCCTGCATGCAAGTCAAAATTTCAGCTAATAGCTTTGCAAAAATATGTAGAGCGTAAATAATTGTGTGTAAATAAATAATTATATATACCGTTATATTGCGGTGTTATTTGCTGTCTTATTTGCTGTGCAAATGTTTGTGTTTTATTTTTTTCTCAATGACGCAGCTGCACCTCAATGAACTTCTGACAACAAAGGCGTCACCCGATTATTTAAAGATCTGTCTGGAAGACAATCCTCCCCAAGTCTTTAACAAAATCATAAATGGCCCGCCAGTTATCTTGAATTATTTTGATTTAACAAACATTTCTAACCAGTGTTTTGTCAAATCCATCACTGAAGTGGAGCCTTTAAGCCTTCAACCTTTAAGCTAAACATGTTTTAATACTAAAAAAAAAACAGCTGTTTGATATGAAATGAATAATTCAGACAAATTAGTGTAAAAATACTGGGGTTATATCGTCATCTAAAACAAATAGATTGTAATATGATATCTAGTCCATATCACCCAGCCCTAATTGAAATCATGATTACTCATTGTGCCAAGATGGGACATTCACCCATGGCATAACAAAAGCCAGGGCAGCCACTGCTTCAGGGTTGTTGTTTATTCACCTGAGAGGGTTGGTACTGTGAGGACAGGTGTTGTGCTGAAATAAGCACCCCTGCTGAAAAAAAAACACAAGTGTCAAACAAGCTGTAATTGCATTAAATTTGATTCTATTTTATTATACTAAATCTAAGCTGACTTATCATGTCAGGAATCTGTGGTGCATCAGTGCTTTTTTTTTCCTGTGGCCTCATTTGTTTGTTTCTTGGAGAGGTGCAAACTGCAGACCAGTAAATACATGTATAAAAGTTCAAAGCAGTGAGGTTAGTTGTGTAGGTTTCACAATATGCTCTGTATAGATCTAAAAATGGTCCACCTCTTAGGTTTAATTTAATTTACTTGATGTTTCTCAAATGAAAAGGATGGCATTAATGTATTAGCATTTTTTTTTTATCTCATATGTTAAACTTTGCAATTCTTTGATATTGCTGATTTTTTTGTGATTTTTTTTTTTTTTTTTTTTCATAAACCCAGACCAAGCTGTCTACCATTCTCTGTCTTCTGTTCAAGTGTTTTTTTTTTTGTTTTTTTTTTTTCTAGAAATAGATACGTCATGTTATTAGACACTCAAAGAAAACCATGTCACCCTCTGCTGGAGATAAATGTTAACTTTCTTCACACCCAGCTTATAATCATTGACTTAAATGAAGCATTTAAATTTGAATACAGATTTTAATAATCGTTGGAAAAAAAATTCCAGATTTCTCAATCTGAGTTTCCCACCTGTAGCCTCTCCATGACCTTGAATTGGAGTTAACAGTGTAGAAAATGCAGGGATGGAATTGTTCAAACTTCGCAGGATCAACTTCTTCCAGCACCGCAGCATTGTTTGAGAGATCTCAGAATTATTTAAGCTCAAAAACATGAAACTCCACCATGGTGGGGAATTTCTAAAGGAAAGTCTGTTTCCATTTCTTCTTTTAAACAGAGTTGCAGCCAGACTGCAGTGAAGTCCATCGATGTGATCATAGATGAGCTGATCGCCTCCCTACAAAAACGACGCTACTTAGGGAAGCAGATGATTGAGTTTCGGGAGAAGGCCGCCATCGCTCAGGCTGAAGAGCTGCAGCTGCAACTGGAGGAGGAGATCGCCAAGCTGAGGAAAAGAAACACAGACCTGGAACAGCTTTCTAAAACCGATGACAACATTCATTTCATTCAGGTAGCACACATGTTTAATGTGCTGATCACAACCTTTTCTTTCAGCTTCTTCTGTTTTTCTTTCAGCTTTAAGTTTTGCCAGTTTCACATAAGATCAGTGCTTCAGGCAAAGCACTCGCCATCTATTAACTTTTGAATTTTAATGGATATAAAATTAACTTTTTACTTTGGGACAAAGTCAGGAGCTGCATAAAAATGAACGTCAGCTGGTAAGCCTTGACATTGCGTTGGCTTCTAATTCATCAGAATCAAATTTCCAATAATAAATGTTTTTTTAGTCAGGCAATAAAAGAAGTCTAATATTGTGAGTGAAAAAGCAGCTCATTGAGACATTAAGATTACATTTTAAGCCGTTCGGTCAGAGCAAGTTGATCCTGCTGCTGCTTCACTGATTAAAAAAAACAAAAACAAAACTGTTGTTTCATTTGATAGAATCATGACTTTTGGACAGTTTAAGATTTTTTGACTCGATCTAAAACTGGCTGCTGTCACCCCCATTCTCAAAAAACCTGGATTCAACCCTAACAAAATCAGTAACTTTCGGCCCATTTCCAACTTCCCCCTCGTTTCCAAAATACTTGAAAGAACCGTTGCCTCCCAAATTAAAGTTTTGAAAATGGTATATTTTAACTTGAGTTCTGCTCAGTTTTGGCCGGAAATCATTATTATTTCTTTTTCTACTTTCTTAGAAAGTTGGAATACAATTAAATGCATTTGGTCAGACAATAATGGAGCTTGAGTTTACAGTTTTGTTTGTGTGTATTATTTGATTAAGCTGTTCTTAAAGAAAAAAAAAAAATCTATTCAAATGTTTGGGGCAATTTCTATAATGCGATTAATCGAGATTAATTAATTACAAAGCCTCTAATCAATTAAGATTAATTTTGTTAAATCAAGTCCCACCTCTAATGCCATTTATTTGAAATTGATAATATTTTGTAATTAATTTCAAATGGACTCAGTTTGGTGAATAAATTTGAAATGTCTTCAGTTACATATTGCGGTGTATCATGGATCAAATTTACTGGAATATATTGACTATTGCAGAATCGCTGTATAATTATATTATCATTATTGTAAGTAAAATATTGTAATAGCATTGTATCGTGAGGTTCCTGGTAATACTGACCCCTAGTGCTCTGGGATGTGTTTTTCATGCCTGCAAAAAGGTTAAACACAGGTCTAACTCAGCAAATCCTCCCTAGACGTTCCAGTCCCTCTCCTCCATCTCCTGTGAGTCTCCAGACCTGCCGCTTGGAGTGGTTGTCCGTCCTCGCTGTTCAATGGAAACCGTGACTGACGGTGTGTCTGAGCTGAAAAACGACATAGAAGACCTCCTTAAAACCACATGGCCCAAAATTTCTGCCAGAGGTCAGTAAGACAAATCTGAATATCTTGTGTAGTGGAGTGATGTCATCCAGGTTTTGCTTCCCTTTTTCTTTGCCTCATCAGTGAGTGCGGTGGATGTTGTTCTGCCGCCTGTACCACAGACCAGAGAAGAGTTTTTGCGCTGTGAGTTACTTTAATAATCTGCAGCTCTTTTATAAACTGATGCATAAACAATTAACTAAACAGCAGAAAGATGCTAACATTAGCTTGTTTCCTGCCTTTTTTACTCCCCAACAGACTGCTGCACCTTAACACTGGACAAGAACTCTGTTCACAGATATTTGTCCATTTCAGAAGGAGACCAGCGGGCGACTTGTACAACCCATGACCAGTATTATAACGGTCATTCAGAGAGGTTTACAAATGTGAAACAGGTGCTGTGTAGAGAGGGTCTGTCAGGGCGGTGTTACTGGGAGGTCAGTTCAACCTGCCATTCTTGGTCAGTAGCAGTGGCTTACAAAAGCGTCTGCAGACAATCAGAGTTTGGAAAGAATCCAGCGTCGTGGTGTTTGAAGTGCTCACCAGGTGCGTATACGTTCCAGCATTCCTACACAACCACAGCAGTACCAGGCACTCCGTCCTCCAGGATCGGAGTTTACCTGGATTACAAAGTAGGTACTCTGTCTTTTTACAGCATCTCTGATAAGATGATGACTCTGCTCCACAAAGTACAGACCAGCTTCAGCCAGCCTCTCTATCCTGGCCTTGGGCTACAGCAGAATGTTTCATACAGCACATGTCATGCAGAGCTGATCAAGTTATGCTGATGAGGTTTGCTTTGGAGTGGTGATCTTTTTTATCACTACATTCTTGATCAGGCTCAAGTATAATTTTATTTCTTACAGATATGCACTTGGCATCAGCAGGAGAAATGATGACCTGCAGTTGTTAAAGAAAGTTATAGTGACTTATTTACAGTTATTTCTGTTTGTGGTTGGATATGCAAACTTTCAAGAGAGAGGTAGTGCAGTTCAGATTCCTCTGTTGCATCCAGCCAGTTGCATCATGCTCTGGTCCAGCGTTGACATGTTGATCAGCATCAGCATGATGTTTCTGCTCAAAAAGTTTGGTGTTCGTGCCATTCGTGTCTTTTAAATCCACTGTTTACCATTCCAGTTTGTAGTGTGTGTATAATCTGGATGTGTAGCGGTCATTAACGTACTGTATGTGGAATTGTTTTTGATAATTGTTCCTGCATTTCAAGAGAAATAAATAAACTTACATTTTGCTTTTTTTTTCTCCATTTGGATGGAAATTGTGTGACAATTGAAGTCCAGTTAAGTTTTCATTTCTGTGTGATGTCCAGACAATAGCACAAACCAGAACAGTTTGAACGACTGTTTATAGGTGACAGTGGAACAGTCCTGCAGGTACCCAACCAGTGGGCTTTTCCGGGTGGATGTTTTCCAAAACCAGCATAATCTCTGCTCTCTTTTTCTAAATAAGAATTAGTTCTCGGTATTTTACCCGGTTAAATAAAGGTAAGAAAAATAAAGAGTATAACGTCATTCAGGTTACTTGTTCACCCTTTGTGAGATGATCATCTGCCAGTAAACACTGAATGCTACATCTCAAGGCATTTGTCCAGAGATTAGTCTGTACCTGGTATTCTGTATGTGTATTTATATATTTTCAGTTTTTGAGGAAAATTCATTCCAAGCTGGACAAATGAACTATTAAACAGCTGTGGATGTGGTGCCCCACATTCAGCAGCTCCACTACCAGGACTTCAGACAGTCTGACATTAAACAAACCAAGGATGCTCACAATGAACAAAAGGACAATACTACTTGTAATGTCTGAATACAGTATTTCATACTGTAAGCTTTTATTTTCTGAAGATGGTCACCTCCAGTAAAGGAAAGTATTAACTGTCCGAGCTTAAGGCAAGTAAATTTAACCATGTCCTCACATTTAGCAAAGCTTTGCACTGAGTGCAGTGAGATAACATCGGACACTGATCCAACATCTAAGCTAGAGATGGGCACGGTTCAGGTTACATGGACTGTGAAGGTAGACCAGAGGAATCTGCTCTATCTACGAAACATGACATGCTGTAGATCTTCATTCTAATCTGAAGGTGCACTCTTAATGGAGACGTAACATTTTGTCAAGCAGAATTTTATTAAAAGTTAAGTGGAGAAATGGCTTGCTCAGTTTTTACAGGCCGCTGACTGAGCGCAGAAACCTGCTGAAATTCACAATCTAAGTAGATACTATTCATCTAGGCTAGGGGTGCCCAAGTCTAGTCCTTGAGAGCTACTATCCTGCACATTTTGGTTGTGTTCCTTCCCCAACACACCTCAATGAAATGAATGGCTCGTTACCAGGCCTCTGCAGAGCTGAATGACACGCATGAGGAAATTAGTCATTTGATTCAGGTTTGTGGTAGAGGGTACTATATGTTCTAAAAATGGCAGGATAATGGCTCTTGAGCACTGGACTTGGACACCGATAGTCAATATTTGATGCCTTTCTCTTTCATATTGATCAGCTGCATAATTCAGTACTATTTCTGCCTCCTTTTTACTCATTTAGTTAGACTTGACAGGTAAATTAGTTATATTTTCACCTGCTAGTTTCATTTTAGCTTACAAGTGTCAAAAACAACCTCCACCGCTTTCTTGCCATGAGCCTGTGAGCTGTGGGGCTGCATTGGTTAGTTTTTAATATTGATATTCTGCCTTTCTGTGCAGAGTTTGCAGGTTTTCATGTATGTGTGGATAGTCTGGGTTCTGCTTTCAACAAGTCCATAGACATGTAGGTTGGGTTAATTCTGAATGTTGGGTTAACTGGTCACTGAATTCTCCCAGTGTGAGTGTGAGCAGTCTCTGTTTTAGCCCTGCAATGCCCTGGCGACCTGTCCAGGTTGTAGCTACCCTGCCTCTTGCCCAGTATCTACTGGGATAAGCTCCAGGTCCCAGCAAACCTGACCTGGATTAAGCAATATAGAAAATGACTAAATGAATGTCAATGTTTTTCCTTTGCTCGTGTTTGTAAAACCTGATCAATACATTTTACATTTCATCTCCAGTCTAAAAATCACAGCTTCAACAACAGTTAATGAGCACGTCTGCAGAGATGCGGGACATCATACAGGTCAACCTGATGAGTGAATTTGAGTCAAACCATGAGTGCAGTCTTCTGAGTTTCTGGCATCTCCTTAAACAGCTGGAAAACAAAACAATTTTTAGTGTTACATGTCAACTACTGTTTGTAGACTAGAACAAATAATCAGTTCTCATTAAAATGTTCTCCATACAGTCTGACAGTTTCATCCAGTTCCATCTTGAAATTAATGAAATTTATTTGCAATAGTTCACCAAAAGTTTCTTGCAAAGAAACCAAAGCATTAAAGGAGGATTTGGACAGAAATATGGAGATATAAACCACAAACTATTTAATACACAATGTAAACAGATGATTAAAAATGATCACTATACAGAATGTTGTGTACTTACTTCTCTTAATAAGATCCTTTGAGCTGAGTACAGTTGTAGTTTGGAAGATGGACATTAACGTAATCATGTTCATGGTGACGAGTGAGTCACCATGAACATGAGTTTTTATTGACCTTAGCGTTTGTTTTTGCAACAGTAGGCCTTTTTCTGAGTCCTGACATGTTAAAGTTCATACTGTACCATCTGCAGAGTTTCCAGAGCCTCTGATTGCTTCATAGACACAAACGTCTCCTGCAGGTCAGAAAATAATCCCAACTCAGTTACTTTGCCTCATGTCTGAGATACTGACTTCAACTAAATGGTTTCTTCATATAAAGTTTTTTTTTTTTTTTCCTTTAATCTGTTTAGATATTATTTACTAGTGGAGCCAGAAGGGGGACCTAGAGGTTCACTGGTCTGGAGTCCAATTTGTTCCCCTATATCCCACCATCACTATGAAGCCATAAATAAGCTGGTAAAAAAAATTGGTTTGTTTTCCCAGTTTTCCCTTTAATTAAATGGAAAATAACCAAACATCAAAGTAAATCCTGTAACTATAAAACGTACATAGAAACAGAGCTGGGGTCTCTAACATCAGGAGGCTAAAGTTCGAAAATGTTTGTGGTGATCATGAACCAGAGGGAGCAGCAAGTAGAAATAAAATAAAAAACAGATGCTCATCTAGCTGCAGGTGATCAAACCAGCTCAGTTACCATGTCAGCACATTTTATCTGGAAACTTCTGTCTTATTTTTACATCAATATGACCACATTCTGCATCATAATGCAGCATTCATACAGCATCTCTGCTTCCATGGGTGAACAGGTGTCTGTCCAGTCTGTTTCTGATTTATGAAGAGGATGCAACAGCTATAAAACCACCAGATAGGATGACGGAACCATGTTGATCTCAGAATGCTGAATAAACAAATACAAATTTGAGTGGACTCAAGTAATTTCTTTCTAAGCCCTGATTAAAAACCTCAATCATATTCTGTTATAAACAACCACTTGAGTTGCCTGAACAACATTTCATAAGAACATTCAGAGGAAGATGAAAGACTGACTGTGGAGAAGAGAGGAGTAAACTTGCTGCTGATTTTCATCCTGGTTGACCGTCTGATCTGTAGACAAACCTTTTCTCACTAAAAAGAAAAAAAAAAAAAGTTGTTTGTACTAAAAGATGTGTAGCTGCTGTTACAGTTAGTCTCATAAGTCATTTGTATCTGAAAAATTTGAGCTCAGAAAAAAAAGACTCACTTTTAGACCTTCTGCAGCAACACAGCAAGATGAGGAAAACAATGAATATGATTCCAACAACTGATCCAATGATCATCAGCAGAGGAAATGAAGAGCTTTCAGGTCTGGACACAGCTGTTGAAGACCATGATGGACAGATGTTCATACATGTCAGACAGAAATATCTGAATAAACGCAACAACAAAAACGAAGTGGCATCAGTCAGTCAGATATTTATACATGCAGATGATCATTTTCAGTTTACAAGCAAACAACACATTAATAATGTAAACATGTCAGAATACAGAATGATATCAGCGTTCCACATCGAGTCATTAAATCTGACCTCTGACTGACATCCAGCTCTGTTCTGACATCTTTCCTGAACGTTGACACTTGTAGAAACCTTCGTCTGACTGTGACACTGCAGAGATGTTCAGCTCCTCTCTGACATCATGTTGGAGAAGTTTGTCATTGTGATAGAAAGAAACGTTGGAAAGTGTGTTTTGTTCTCTCAGTCTGCAGCTCAGACTAACAGAAGCTCCCTCAGTCACAGGATGGACGGGACTCACCAGGATGATACCATCACGATAATCTGTAAAACCATCAGAGTCAGACATGAGCTGGTGCAGAGATTCAAAACAAACTGACTTATAGAGAAATTGTGTAAGAACAGCCTTTCTATTGTATCATTGTGTATTCATAAACAACCAGGCGTCTCACCACCTTTTACCAAAAAAAACTTTCTACAGTCTCAGAAATCATAAACAGACTGTTTTTATCTGTGATGTAAAAAGACTTTTTCCACTAATATACTAAAGTTTCTCATGATGATGAGGACAAATCAGAGACTTTCATCACTTTGAAAACTGTTACTGTGGAAGTTTTTGCTATAATGATGTTTAGTTGCCATCACAGCAGAGAAGTCAGGGTGTTGGGCTGCTGGGAATAAACAGTATTTACCAATTATTGAACTCACTTCTCAAACATATTCATTGTGTATCCATTAATACGCAGAATTATTCTTACACATTATCCTCTTGTTAATGAAATAATACCAACTTTTCGATTTCTATTTTGTGCAGTTTAACCAGTTCTCTGTTCAGAGACATTTTGTCATTCTTTATAGCTACCTTGATCACACCAATGTTGAGGCTTTTAAAAATGTAGGGATATTGTTTAAAGAGGTGAAGTGAACGAAATAAAACTCAGTCAAGAGTTTTGTGCAGTTTTATAATGATTAAAACAGAGTAAAATCTCTTTTTGAAAGAATGAAATTATAATTTACCTGTAGAGAATAGACTGAACTTAGCAATATTTAATAAAAGTATACAAGGTAGCAGGTTTAACAAACAAGCACTGAAAATTCTGTATCTGAATAACGTGCAAAGGTTAAGTTAAGAAATGATGAAACAACAAAAACCAAAGACATCCATCATTACATACCCTGTACAGTGATGTTGACTGCACTGCTGAACTCTCCTGATCCAGACTCACACCAGTACACTCCACCGTCATGCCGGTGCAGCTGTATAACACATAAAGTCCCTGCCATTGTTCCCCAGTGGGAGCAGTCTAACAGGATGCTTGTTCCTGTGAACCACATCACTCTCCACTCAGCAGAGTTTCCTTCACAGCTCACCGAAACAGAGTCAGATCTGAAATGTTGAACTCTGTCAGGATTCACAGACACTGCTGGATGAAAATCTGAAAAGCAATGAAACACAGAGAAATATTAAAAATGCCTCACAGCAAATGCACAGAGTCTCAAATTCACTTTTTTGACTTTAACACTGGTTACAGCGGCATCCATGTCACAAAATGTAGTATTTCCATTCATTTTTCACTGGTCTGGACTCACTTTAAAGTTTTCATAGAAATCTGATCAACTGAAGGCAGCTAGAATTCGATCCATATTTTGCTCTTACAGTATGTGGTGGAAAATGGAAGTTGTCTTGCATTAACATCAAGAACCAATTTTCTTCTTTATTGTGTGTCTTTTCCTTCAGTAATTCTTGGTGCAGTGGCTGAGAGTGGAACATGTTCACTAAAAAGTCAGATTTGCTTGAGTTGTGCATCGTAAATTCAAATTCGGTCTGAAAGAATGTTGCCCCTCCCCCCAACTGAACCGAATCTAGCGGACCATCCTGGTATGAATATATCTGTAAAGGTTTGTTAAAAAATGTTGGATATTAACTATTTTCCAACAAAAAAAGGCATAAAACCTGCTTTTATGAATAAAATAAATAAAAAAATGTCTAATGAACTTACAAACCATTCATAATTGTTAATTTAGGCTAAAAAAGAAATTCTGAGTGATACTAACTGAAGTCATTTGGAAGCCTGAAGAAACTCTTCTATGGGAACTGAGCCAAAAGAACTGAATCTCTTTAACCAAACCTCCTGCTGACTTCACTTCTAACCTGAGCAGCTTCTTGATTACTACAGAAAGGATATTTCAAGTTTTTTTTTCTTTGTTTGTTTTGCTTTCTAACTGCACACACAGCACAAAGGCCATGATGTAGAAATTTGACAAAACAGAGTTTTTATCTATTGTCAATTGAAAAGAAAAATAAATCTGCTGGTATATTTGACCTTATCAACGTATTAACCATCAGCTTGATCAGCTTGAAAACAGTTTCAGTCTCGGACACAAAGTAATTCAGATCAAGGGAAAAATGTAACTTCTGCTTATTGAGAGGACAGAAACAAACTGACCTGCAGACCAGACAAACTTTGGTTTACTGTAATCAGAGTAAAACTCTGGGTCTCCTCTTCCAGCTCTACACACATATCCTGCTGTGTGTGTTTGTCCATGAATGATGTAGGAATCATGTTCAGTCTCAGTGGTGATACCAGGCAGCAGCTCATAGATGTAGTTCTTGTTTAACAGATGAGGAACAGCTTTATACCAGTAGAAGCTCCATCCTGCAGACGGATGTTCAACCTCACATCTCAGAGTTACTGAGGATCCAGGACTCAGCCATGATGGAGACACAGAGAGGACAGGCTGGGGTTTATCTGGTGGAGAGATTTTATCTGAATGAAAACATGTTGGATCTTGTCTACTTTCTTCATGCATGATACTTTGTCTCTAAACCAGCGGTGCTCAAGTCCAGTCCCCAAGAGCTACTTTCCTAAGTGTTAGATCAGTGATGGGGAACCCTGGTCTGCAGTCCTGCAGTTTTCTATGTCCCTAATCCATCACACCTGACTCAAATCAGTTGGATCCAACAGCCGATGAAGATCTGCAGGGACACATGGGAAACCTTAAGGATTGCAACACCCACAGAATGATGTGCCTTCATTTTCTACTCACCCTCATCCTGTTGCTCTTAGCACAATGTAAACAGTGAGCTTCTTCTTCTACGCTTGCATAATCGGCAGAGTAGGTGCTGAACTCACACGAATGTGCAAATAGAAAGTACAATGTTCTGCTGTTTAGGTGATAAAAATGTACTAAATGATGTCGTTTGGAGTAAATTCTGGACGCTACCCACTCAGGACACTTGGATTACATTGAACTAGCAGTATGGAGGAATATTGACAAGTTTTTGTGGACTTTTATGGACCTTTTTGGTTCAAGTACTGTTGAACTCCATTATATGAAAGTTGGGGGGAAACAAAAATGTATCAGATCGCCGGCTGCATTTGGGATATTAAAAAAGGGCTCCACAGTCTTGCTCAGCGGGCTGGTACAAAATAAAGGTACATCCTTCTGTGGGTGTTGAGTGATGGTGGGCCAAGGTCCATCATCACTCTTTTAGATGAGTCCCTCCTCCAACACACCTGAATCAAATGAATGGCTCGTTACCAGGCCTCTGCAGAGCTGAATGACATGCACATGAGGGGATTCACTTATATAATTCAGGTGTGTTGGAGGTGGTATGCTCTTAAACAGGGTTTCTCAATGCTGGTCCTAGGGGGACCCCTGCCCGCATGGTGTTCATGCTCTAACACACCTGACTCAGATGAATGGCTTGTTCGTGGGGTTTCGAAGAACCTGATGAACAATTCAACTGATCTGAATCAGGTGTGGTGGAGCTGGAAAACTGGGAAACATGCAGGGCAGGGGGGCCAGCATTGGAAAAAAGACGCTCTAAAACACAGGTGTCACACTCCGGTCTTTGAGGGTTGCTACCCTGCAAGTTTTTGCTGTTTTCTTGCTCCAACACACCTGATTTAAATGAATGGATCATTGTGAAGATGTTGACAAGATACATTTGTATTTTCCAATGAGACATGTTTGCCACCCCAAACATGAAATGAAATGAAAAAAAACGAAAAATGAAAAATACTTTATTTATCCCAGAAGGGAAATTGGACAATGTAAAAAATGATGATGTGATATCAAACATGATCCCAGATCTAGTCCGGCCATCCCACTGAAAATTTCCTGGCTCTGCCACTCATCATGGAGGATGTAAATACCTTCCTCTTTATTGAAGAGTAACATAGATTAACTGCAGATCAAATTTAAACTCATGTTGCCCAGTAGACTTGCTAAACTTGCTTAAGATTTTTTCTTCTATTGAGAAGTAACTTAACGTCTTAAATATGGCTGCATCAGTTTAAATGTCTTTCTTCATCAAAGAGGTAAAAAGGCTTAAATAGGTTCAAGAATGTGAAAGGTCAGTAATTACATTATAAGTTTTGTGTCATAACTGTACAGAACATGAGTTTCTAATATCTGCATGATTCTCTGTGTACCTAAAAGATCTAGAGAGAAAGAGTAAATGCTACATCTATAAAATGTATTGTACCCTACATAAATTATCATTTCTTTTAATTAGAATAAGGAAAAAAATCTGCAAGACAGAAATTTTAAGACAGATTAAAGATGTCCAACTTACATGAGACTGTTATTGTGACATCACTCCAAGGTGATGAGGAAAACCTGTCTCTTTTTCCTCGGCAGCTGTAGTCTCCACTGTCAGTAACTCTGATAATCCTGGATGTTCTATTTAACCTGGTTGGTCTCCATTCATACGTCCACTGAGTTCCTCTCCTTCCTGCATCTCACATCTGGCAGAGATCGTCTCACCTCTGTATATCAGAGTCCAGCTGGGCTGCAGGACCACTGTCGGCTTCATGGAAACTGTTCACATTAAACAACATGCTGTTAGATTGAGTACGATCATAATCTTATTTGCTTTTATTATAATTTCCTACTATTCATTTTCATTTTTTTCTACTGTGGACGATTAATGTGTTTTGCTTATTTCAACAAAGTAAGTCTTTCAAAACCATAATAATACATTTCCATTCTGTAAGTATTTTTTATGTTGCCTGCAGGTGATTTCTTTTCCCCTAAAATCCTGTTGCATTCATACTAATGCTTTCAAAGTCAAAGTTTAACATTATAAATACGATTTTTCAGTCCTTTTGAGAGGAACAACTCTCTAGGTCTTTAGTCAAGTTTACACAAGAAAAATGGAGTTTGAAGAAAACAAGCAACAAAAGGATACAGTTAGATAGATAGATAGATAGATAGATAGATAGATAGATAGATAGATAGATAGATAGATAGAGTGCTTTATTTCGAGCAGACAAAACAAAAATGCAATCAGTCAAACTAGATGTAAACTTTTTGATACGATGATAAAAGAAAAATAATGAAAAATACAGATTAACTAAAATAAAGTATTTCGACCGGGAGGAGAAACCAACATCCTCAATTTGTCGCAGTGGTTTGGACCTACTTCTTTGTAGCCTACAATAGGAACGTTTGATTTTAACATTATTATTATTATTACTATTATTATTGTTGTTATTTTTATTCATTCATTCATTCATTTATCTAGATTCAAATAGTGACAGAGTTCTGTTTGGAGAGGATTCATTTTATCTTTTATTTTTTTCTGAATGAAAATATTATTAAAAGGAAGATTTACTGGAAAACTAATACGAGAGGTTGGCGGGGAAAGGGGTTGAAATAAAATGCGGTAGTTTCCCGGCCAAAACCGGAAAATTTGACAGCTCTTTCCAACCTTGCTTTTGTGACCTATCACAGCTGCTGTTCGACCCGATCTCGCTCCGCCCGTAGCGGTTATAAACGAAGGATATCGCGGGCGCCATGTTCATTTCTCGGTGTTGACGAAGGAGAGCAGGTCAGTTTGTGGTGACGCATTATAGTGGTTCACAAAGAAATGCATAATTCATAGAATATCGTTACTGTGTACTGTTTGCAGGGACACATTTATGTTCGCAGAGCATGTTTCAGGTTCTTCTTTTTTTTAAATTCGCTTTTAGAAAGAAATGGCTCCAACATCCAGCAGAGCTACTGATCCTCTGGAAGCAGAAACTGCTGCAGTGGAAGATCCTGATCCCCTCGAAGCAGAAATCGCTGCAATTCAAGAGGGCTTTGATCTGGTCAGCGTAAGTGAAAAAATATCCAACTTGTTCCTGTTTTGTGTGGTGTAGAAATGGAAGGTTTTTTTTTTTTTTCTTTTTTTTTTTATAGCCTATATTTTCTTTTAAACACATATTATTTTTCTTTCCTTTTTTGTTCGGATTTAAGTGCTTTTTTCCGTGGTAATGAAAAGTAAGTGCATGCTGCCACGTGGCGGCTATGCTACCATTAGCTTACCGTTTTCGTCACGTTTTTTTTTTAAAGCTAGCATCTTTTGCTGCTAAAATTGAACCGAGGTTCGGATTGCAGGGGGGGGGGGGGGGCATTCGGGGGTGCCTCGTTTTCAGACTTGCGCCACGACTTTGCAAGGCGCAGGCATAATTCTAAAATGTACTTAAAAGGAGTTTTGATATCTCTGGTGTGTCTACTGGGTTTCAGTAATACACAGGTTTTTACTGGTCTTAATTACGCACTTGGTTTAACTATTCAAAATAACATTAAGATTAATAATACAACTGCAAAGAGTTTGATTAAAATTTATTGAGAGTATAGCCCCTTGAGATGCAACATCTCGTTTTCGAGGGGGTCCATGACACAAACAAACATTTACATAAATGACAGAAATTGAATAAACTACAGTATACACAATAAAACATTCACACCGATCAACAAAGCTCTCCCATGTCTAATCACCCCCTATAAACCCGTCCCTCGCTACAAGCCGGTTGAAATGCATGTACCAATAACAAAGGAGTACAGAGTACCCATATGCATAACAAATTTAAATTAGTCATGTTGGATCAGTACACTAACAATCATGTCAGTTGTAATTCAGAATAAAGCATTACATTTTGTAGGAATGGAACAGTATATAAATACATAAATAATAACAATATCAAAAACAAGAACAAGTTGTTTGTAAATAAGTGAGTGTGGCTCTCCAAAAGATCCGTTGAGAAGTAATGGATCTGATTGAAGCAGGTAAGTTATTCCAGTCTGATGGGGCTTTAAATTTAAATGCTCAACGACCAAATTCTTTTAAAATTTTGGTAACACAAAAAAACAGATGCTCGATATTCCTTAAGTTATACGAGGACCTAAATGGAACTAAAAATTATTTTGAATAAGATGGATAATTAAGATAATAACATTTGAACATAAATTAAAGGCAGTGAATTCAAATAAAGAATTAAATTGGACTATCTGACAGTTATTTTTAACTGTGTTATTGCAAGCATGTAGCTTTAGGCTTAATAAGCAATTCACCACGGAAACAAACAAGTTTAAACCAAAAAAAATCAGAACTCATCTCTTTGCAAACGTGTTGGCAAACGCACAACACTGAAAGAGTAATCTTTTTTTAAGAAGCATTAAGAACTTTATGGAAAAATGAGATATAACTTGAAAATGGGCTGCTTTCAGGGCTCCCCCTTAGTAGAGGTCGACCGATAGTGGATTTTTAAAGGCCGATATAATAACTAGACAGGGACCGGTTCATGGAAGAGTCAGGAGTGACGGTGGAGGTGATTAAACATGACGCTTCGCCGTGGCCCCCACATGACAAATAATAGCCGTTAAAGATGAGAAGAAAACAACTTACGGTTCCAGCTGAGCTATAAGTAGTCCTCAGTAATCCAAAGTGCGGACTTTGACTTTTATTCCGTTTGCATTCAGACACTCTTTTACCTCGGAGCTGAGGCGGACTAGTCCGCGAGGAAGCGACGCGTTTATAAAGACATCTCTGATTAAATAGTGGATGGACTTAACGGCATATTCTGCCATGAAAGTGTGAAAGCGGCTACATACAGCTTTCATTTAGCGTGTTCTTAAGCTGTTCGTTGTTAGCCTAACGAGCACCGTGGTCAAACATGCCGGTGGCTGTTTATGCTGAAATATGAGTCACATTTCTGCTTGTTGAACAACCGCTACTTATTGCCTCCTCCAAGGAGGTTTTGTTGTTTTAAGTAACAACTCGTGAAGGTTGTATAGGGGATTATCACGCTTACCGGAAGTTGCCGGCTTTTGACACTTCCTCTTCCGGGCCATGTTAACGACAGCCGTTCCTGCTCTGTTATACTGTTTAAATCGGATAAACTCCAAACATATTTAAGTTTTCATTCTAGACTGAAGTGATACTGGATCAAAAGCTGGATCAAAGCGATCGATTTGCCGCGGTGAAGGGCCGAACTTTATAATAAAACACACGTTTGTTTGTCCCCGGTGGGGCACGACACCGGCACTTCACAGCATGCTAGCATTAGCCAGCTAACGTTTACTGACGTGCTTAACATTGTGCGTCTTAAAACACACAAACATCTGAAAATCGGGTCTGTACCTCCCCGTTTCCAGTGGAACAACTGGGGACTGCCAAGAAAGGAGACGCTTTCAGATGCTTGTGTGTTTTCAGCCGCACAAAGTTAGGCATGTTATCGAGCTGGCTAATGCTAACCTGCTAACACGACTGCGCAGTCTGCCGGCCACAAACAATCGTGTGTCGTTTTATTATAAAGTTCGGTCCTTCACCGCGGCGAATCGGTCGTTTTAATCCACTTCTTCCTTAGCATCACTTCAGTCTGGAATGAAAACTTGGCATTGGCGTTTATCCGATTTACAAAGTTTAACAGAGTAGTAGCTGGCGGACTATTGTTAGCAGGTTAGCATTAGCCAGCTTGATGACGTGGCTAACTTTGTGCGGCTGAAAACACACAAGCATCTGGAAGCGTCTCCTTTCTTGGCAGTCCCCAGTTGTTCCACTGGAAACGGGGAGGTACAGACCCGATTTTCAGATGTTTGTGTGTTTTAAGACGCACGATGTTAAGCACGTCGGTAAACGCTAGCTGGCTAATGCTAGCATGTTGTGAAGTGCCGGTGTTGTGCCCCACCGGGGACAAACAAACGTGTGTTTTTATAAAGTTCGGCCCTTCACCGCGGCGAATCGATCGCTTTGATCCAGCTTTTGATCCAGTATCACTTCAGTCTAGAATGAAAACTTAAATATGTTTGGAGTTTGTCCGATTTAAACAGTATAACAGAGCAGGAACGGCTGTCGTTAACATGGCCCGGAAGAGGAAGTGCCAAATGTTTCAACTTCCGGGAACCGGAACGCGGAAGCGTGATAATCCCCTATTGCACTAACTGATGTCGCTGCACTCGTTATAATTTCCACCTGGACCACTTCTGTCCTCCTGCTGCCTGCACTCGCTCACCCCCCCTCCCTCGCTCTGTCTAAGCGCAGCCCCGCCCCTCAGTGATCAGAGAGCAGTGCTTCATGGTGCTGTGGGAAAAACTGCAGCCATCGGCCACTATCGGAGCCAAGTTCAGCCAATACCGATAGTTTGTAAAACGTCCTATCGGCACCGATTAATCGGTCGACCTCTACCCCTTAGTATCAGTTTGGGGAACTCCACTGCTTTTCAAGGGAACCGAGCTCCCCTGTAATTTGAATCATGTATTTGTTTTTATAGTGGTGTTGCTCTCTGTCATGGGTGTTTTTGACAAACTGTCTTTCCAAGATTTTTCCTAATGTTGACAAAAATTTTATTACTAGGGAATGTTGGGTAGCAGTTGTATTGATAGAAATATTTTTGTATGGTATTTGAATAGAACTGAATCTGCTCTTATCACTATTTCGGGCATTTATTAGATCATTTCTGTTTTTTCTCTGTTTCATACATTTCCAGTGTTTCATATGTCAGTATGTTGTGTTGTGTTTGCAGAATGCATGCCTCGATGAAAGCATCTCCAGGCAGGAGATCTTTTCAAGAATGTGTGCTGCCTCCAACGCAGCGCTGGAATTGTTGGAGCGCATCGAATCCGAAACACAGGCAACTGAGATGCAATCCGAGGTGCTGTCTCTGGAGTTAAGCCAATTAAAAAAATCATCGGAAGAGAGTAAGAAGGAGCAGGAAAGGCTTGAGGCATTATCCCTTGGATTGGAAAAAAAAAGTAAGTCTTTGTATTATAACAATAATACCCGTAATAATACATTTTATTTACATACATAGCGCTTTTTAAAGGTCTCAAAGCAGCTGTACAGGTAAGATTTAAAACAAGATGATGCACAATAAAAAGATGAAAAATACAACAAGCAGTCAACATACAAATTCAAATAAGACACATGGACAAGAGTTCAATTTAAAAAGTGAAGTTTGAGTGGGTGTACTGAAGGCAGATTGAAACAGGTAGGATTTTAGCTGGGATTTGAAAATGGCTGAGTTATTATTGTAATGGATGTGCTGTGGGAGGGAGTTCCAGAGGGTGAGGTCAACAACTGAGAAGGGCGTCACCCCAGGTTCAATGCTTGGTCCTGAGGATGATCATAGTACAGTATAGATGTTTATCTAAGTAATTCTAATAGTGTAACATCTGTCCTTTGTAACAAACTCATATCACTCCAGCAAGGAAAAAAGAAGTTTGAAACAACAAACATCCAGTACGTGATGGATGTGTAAATCAAGAAATCTCAATACAGTTAATTAAGCTTTCCACCGATCAGATCGGTTTGATCGGATCGGCCGATATTTCACATTTTTTTTCAAATTTTCTGATCGGTCCTTAACTTTTCATCCACCGATCCGATCAATGACGTCATTGTCATTTTGAATCTGCTCCAGTAAAACTCTCATTTTCACCAAAAAAACTTAGAAAACAAACAAAGCAGAATAGACACGTACTCACTCGTATGTGTTTTATGTCTTCGTGGCGTTTTTGCCGTGAGTTCTGTCACTATGTGCTGGACAATAAAGTTTTTACAATCCTGAATACCCACAATACCCGGCTTTATTACGGGTATTGGCTTTATTACCCGTAATAAAGCCAATAAGGAAATGGAAGGCCAGCATTAAGGAAGATGGGATGAGGATATGTGGGGAGGAAGGAGAAGAGGAAGATGAGGCCATGTACATATAGGCAGATTCCAGATAAATTGCAGCTACAGTTGTGGACCATGTTGCCAATCACGGCCTCACAGTGGCTGAGGATGGTTGCAGGGTGCAGCCAAATGTTCAGAGATCCACTGTGAATTCACAAATCCAAACATTTCATTGGGAAAACAAGTTTGTAAAGTATTTTGCAGTTATACAAAACCTTGTAATGTACAGAAATACATGCAGTAGTATTTCATATGTACTGTGCATTAAAGTAAAATTTACTCTGCGGGTTTGCAAGACAACCCAGAGAAAGTGGATATACTGTAGTATGCTCAGTCACATCCTGTTCTGTAAAATGAACGTGAATGTGGCAGGAGAAATGGAGGCCTGGGCAGGGTTTGATCCCGACTTCAGGTGAGAGTCGAGCACACTAACCGCCAAAGGTTGACCTGTGGTCAAGCAGCCAGGGCAGGTGATCAGCTGGAGGCATAGTGACAGGACGGCAACTGTCGCCAACTGTTACAGCAGTAGATTAACAGTGGTCCACAACTCTACCCAAATGTTTCTACTTGAAGTTTGTTCTAAAGAAGTGACTGAAGTTTTAGTTTTTTCATAATGCTGTGAATGAATTACTATATGTTAGATGACAAAAAGCGTACTGTATGAAGTAAAATGTGAATCAGATGCATTCTGTCATGTATTCAGTTGCCCTCTAAAAACAGTAACAAGTAACTTCACTGTAGTTTTCAAATGGCTGTACATCCAGTGTGCAGTACTGTTGGGTACTCCAAGATCTGAGTTTTTGTATTCAGGAACTCACAGATCAAACGATCACAATGAAAATGTGACTGAGCCATTTGAGTACCTTGTTTGTACTCAACAGTACTTTTATTTTGATGAGCTTGACAGTTGCATTGACATAAAAACTTGCTTTTTAGGGATGAACTATCCATTTTTAGCAAGTGACGTGCTTTTGCAGGCTATCCACTACGTTCTGCAGTTTGTACTAACTGTTGTGCAAATATGAAGTCTGTTGTGAGAATTGCACCAAGGCAACTGAGAAAAACTGTAAGATCATACACAGTAATACAGTTACAGCGATGTAGTCACTTCAATTCTAAATTACATGGAAGTGTTATTACAGTAATTTATTTTTTAACTTTTTTTTTTTTTTTTACTAACAAGGCTAAATGTTTATGTCAAGCCTGATGCCTACACTCACATGGCAAGGTATACAGTTCATTCATTCAACAGTAGTATCAGATTGGTATCGGGTGGCGTATCGGATTAGATCGGAAAAAACTGGATCGGTGCATCTTTATTTTCTGATAAATTGATATATTACAGGGGGTAAATTACTGGTTTGATCACAATATTATAGTGATACATTGAATAGTGATTCGATGTTTGTCTATATCTTAAAATTAGTCACAATACAAGTTTGATTTGATTTAATTTAGGATCAACCAATCAATATAAAATTATATAAAACAATATTACAAGTAATAAACAGGGTTGTTGTTTTTCCTAACATAACTGTAGGCTTCTACTTACTAGGAAGTACATATGCAGTACAATCTCTCTGTGTCATATCTATCTACTGCACAACTATAAATGTGTATTTTGTTGTGAAAATGTGTCAGAGACTTCAGAATAAGGCTATTTCCATCCTAAAAGTGGGTTTGATATCGACTGCTTGCTGATTTTGGATGGATTTACAATCGATACATCTGCCCATTTTTACTTCTCACTTAAAGCCCAAACTGTCCTTTACATCCAAACCACGCTCATTCAGGAGCACCTCACTCGGAAACATTTCTGCACAAGTCCTCTCGTTGTTCGTTCATTTCTTCAACTGTGTTGTCATTTGTGTATTTTCATTAACTTGGCAGTAAATTTATGTAATTATTACTGATTAACATCTTTGGATTGTTTTCAGTTCTGAGCAGGAAACTGCACGCCTCCACCCAGACCCCAGAAGAGAAGTGAGGGGGTGCTGTCCAGTTTTCATGTTCCTCAAGCTCATGTTCAAATGTTGAGTACTATTTTATTTGTTTTTATTTTATTTGAATAAATCCGTTTGTTAACTTGCATTGTGGTGATTTGTTTAGTTTGACATATATATATATATATAACTAAAGCTGTGGTAAAGTCATAGGTGTGGGAAAGAAATGTAGAGCATGCCTGTGGTTTAACATGATGCATTTGGTCTCAAAGTGTGGCTTTTCTTCCTTACAAGCTCTCATTAGTTCAGAGGTGCCCGAGTCGAGTCCTTGAAAGCTACTGTCCTGCACATTTTGGTTTTATCCAACACACCTGAATCAAATGAATGGCTCGTTACCAGGCCTCTGCAGAACTGAATGACGTGCATGAGAAATTCATCATTTGATACAGGTGTGCTGGAAAGGGGTATGCTCTAAAAAGTGCAGTACAGTCGCTCTCAAAGACTCGACTCGGGCACCCTCGGTGTATACCATAAGAGATGCATTTCCTCACGTGTGTGGATCAACCCAATCCTGAATGTTAACTTTACAAACATACAGAAATATAAGTTCACAACTTTTTAAATACTTACTAGAAATGTGACTGAAAAACTTTGAGTCTGAGTAAAAATATACTAATAATTCCAAACATTAATAAAAATATATCTTTTTTAAATATGGCTGAGATTTCCTTGAATAAAAAATAGCTTTTTATGTTTATTCCACTAATGCAGGAGTGCACAAGTCCGGTCCTCGAGAGCCACTACAGTGTAATTTTTAAGCATGCCCTATCCAAAACACCTGAGTCCCCTCATTCACGTGGTAACGAGCTATTCATTTGATGCAGGTGTGTTGGAGAAGGGATGCAACCAAAATGTGCAGGATTGGGCATCCCTGCCATAGATTATAAGCCCAAACAGTATTTGAAGTGAGAAGTATGGGCAGATTATTGTTTGACTGTTTTCTAGAGTTGCTCCAATGCTGATGTCAATATTGAAAATGCGTCCGATACTGACAAAAATGAAGGTATCTGTATCGGTGAGTACTGGAGTTCAGGAGTCTGATACCATGTAATTTATTAAAATGGGAATATTTAAAGATTAGCTCCGTTACCTCTGACACAGTTCTTCGTCGCTGCTCTTAACTTTGCGATGTGCTGCCGTTTGCTGCCTGCTGGTTTTGAGGGGTGAGGAAGAACTGATCACCTGACACTTGTCAGACAAAGGACCTAACTAGTAGCTAATCATGTCGACTGAGGCAGAAGTTTGCTGTTGCTGACAACTTAAAAAGGAGCTATACTTTCCATTAAATGATAAAATGTCTCATTTTCAACACCAGATCATAAACACTTGTTTATGATCTACTAGGAATAAAAACTGGGTTTATGAGATTCTGTTTTTATTTACATTTTAGTGTCCTAACTTTTGAGATTTGGGGTTGTAAAGTGCAAACAAATGGACTCCCATAGAGGCATAAATGGTGAATAATAGTCATAATTTACAAATGAGAAAACAACTCACCTTCATCATATCCACTGATGGATGTACTAAGTGCTGCAATAAAGATTGAAATCTATTAAACTGACAGAGAAAGTAAATATTAGCATATTTTCAAGAACTGTCACATAAATATACAGATAATAGAATAAAAAAGAATGAAATATCTTTAAAATAATTACATTTCACTTTAAATCACATAATTTGAATTATTAACACATATATATACACTTTGCACATTCTTATATAGATATTACAAACCGATTAAACCAGTTAGATACTTTAATGCTTTAATTCTCACATGGAAACATGTTTCCTGATGTGTAGATGTAAAGTCAGTGATGTACTTACAGAATAACTCCAGCACACACAGCAAAGGGAGAACCATCATCACATCCAGGCTTGCAGCACTCTACAACATAAATATAGAGAACGCTGCCACTGCCACATATGAGACTAATGTTTTTGAAATAAGCTGGCATGAATAAAACCCACCTCTGTTTCCTTCCTTTGAACACGTAGCTAGTTTTAACACCAGCAATCTGGTGTGGTTTTGTTTCCTGTCCACTGCAGAAACCTGGAACCTTCTGTCACCTGCAAAAATCTGTAAATTGTCTAGAAAAATATTGTCCTTTAACATAAATTGCAGTGTACTGATAAGGATATTGTGTGTGAAATGTTCTGCAATAGATTTGTGCTGGTAATTATTTCACAAACCAGTTTAAATATTTATTTTCTTGCTCAGGATGCTTAAAGTTTTCCACTCGTCTCACCACAATCACCTTAGCTGTATTTCACCAGCTCTCCACCACATTACAGACCTCCATGTTTGTTTTCAACTCGCTTTCTTTTTCTGTTACTTTCAGTACATCTGTGTATGTGTATGCTGTTTTTCATGTTTCTTCAATAACCATGAGAATTAAAATGACTAAGATGAAACCAAATAAATAATAATATAAAACTGGAAACACTTCATTGTGACACAAAGTAGTTCGGGTTATGTACCTCTTCATATGGGCTTTAAAAGAACATTTACCATGCTGAGCACATTCAGATTAGAGCTAATAGGATTGAAGGCAGGAAAGATGTTTGAAGCTGGGCAAGATCTGCAAAGACATGCATAAATAAATGCTTTCTGTATTCACTTGTGCATTTTAGTTAAACCATTAAAGATACTAGATGATAATAAATACTAATTTTTGTCTGAAGCATCATGTGGAGTCAAGAAGATTAAGTTTAGGAGATGAACTTGTCTGACCTCTGTTTATCTGTTTTACTGTCAGGCAGGACTCAGGAGACAGCGCTCATTTGACTTTATGTTTTCTGCTTTCTCTATTTTATGATGCAGCCCATGAGGTTTCTTTCTCAGGCTTTTGATAAAGTCATGGTGCAGGTAAACCTGTAGCTGGATGGAAAGTTGCAGAACAAAAACTATTGAAAGACCACATGTCATGTCGGATTTCACTGTCATCAAGTCATGGTATGAACTTTATTCATCTTTCATGAAGGAATCAGTATTACAGCAGTAGCATATCTGGATAGGAACAGTAAAATTGCTATAAACTTTCTATCCCCACTCGGAAAAATGTTTATAGCTGAGCTTTTTGCGTCTCTACAGACAAAAGTTGGGAAGGGTGCCAGAATATCTGGCTTAAACTGTTCCACTCACTATCAAACAGCCAGCAAGTGAGAAGGGAGAGCAGTATTTGGGATGGGTTCATTGTAGTTTTGTTGATGTTTTTTCGTCTTTTCTTTTCTCTGAGAGGGAGGGAGGCACAAATATTAAATAGCTAAGTAGGTTATTGAAGTTTAATTAAATAGTAGATTTTTCTTTTTATTACTTTTTGAAGGTATAAGATCTGACAAATGCTGGATGGCACCTCCCCTCTCCTCCCACAGACTCAGCTGAGAGTTGTTTTTGGAGACAGCTCAGGCAAGACAGACCACGGACCTCCATGAAATGCTCCGCTCTGTAAATTAGTCGACATTAGAGCATGAACTATGGACGAACTTTACCAGTATCCCGTTTTCTTTGATTGTCACAAAGCTTTGACACAGGAAAAGAAGAAAATAGAGGCATATTTCCGCGTTCGTCGGAGATCCGGCGGAGGAGACTGCGGACCTGTGACGGCGGTGGCTGGAAACGTTTACAGCGTTACTTTCAGAAATCAGGAAGGTACAGTAAAGACACGAGTAGTAATAATCTCCTTTTGAATCTTCATGCTTTTTTGTGTGTCTTGTTTTTTGTTTCTTTTTATTTTACTCTCCATAGACACCGATAAAGAGACTTATGTGAATAAAAAAAGGGCATTTATTTAGAAAGCGAAACCTAACTCGCATCAGGGCACCAGGCTATCGGGTGTCATGCCAAATAGTGTCTGATAGGAATATGCAGCCCATGTACGCGGGAGCGCGCATTCGTTCAGTAGGGCATCTAAATTTCACGATTTAAACAAACAAGAAGAACAGCGTACAACTTAAGTTCTTGTTAAGCTAATGTGTACTTTTAAACTATATCTAAAGAAGCGAAGGCGCTTGGTGAAATAAGCAATGTACTGTAAACTGATTTATTTCCCTCAGGATTGACACAGTTTTCTCTTTTCACAATATTGGCATGTATGAGTGTCATGAGTTGATTACACAGAAAGAAATGAAGCCAAATACTCAGTGAAAAGTGTAAAACCCTACAGTCTGTTAACCTCCTCAAAACCTTTCTAAGTAAAGGCAAAACGTCCTCATATTTATCCCAGTAACATAAGATTATGTAGAATGTAGATTACGCAGAATAAGACAAATCTAGGTTGCTAGAGTCTGTATCCTCACACACATTTTCCCAAATAAAGACAAACATTTTGATGTTGGTAATCAGGGATGATCTGAGGCAAGAAGGGGATATAACAGTATGACGGGTTGCAACTTTCTGATACCTTAAAAATAGAAATGCAAAGACTTGCAAAGCCAGCTCGCTGTTTCTTCTTTTCTATCTTTCATTATTGGACAGACCGATTAATCTAGGTGTGCCCGACCTCAATAA
Organism: Atherinomorus stipes; assembly: GCA_023101725.1. NCBI lineage: Eukaryota > Metazoa > Chordata > Actinopteri > Atheriniformes > Atherinidae > Atherinomorus > Atherinomorus stipes. The sequence continues at coordinate 77,578 of JALJCO010006931.1, read as the reverse complement.
ACATGGCGACAATGGCCAGACACAACAGGATTTAATCAGTTTGTCCAATAAGGAAAGACAGGAAACAAAGGAGGAAGTACAGGAGTTTTGCATACAGCCTGTACTGTGTCATTTTGTACATGTATGGGTCTATATTTCAAAAATGAGCCAAAGAATGTTTGATAATCACTTTATCCAGGCTTTCTGGATAGTTCAACATGTGATGCAGCATGTTATTGGATCTAATGTCCTTACAGTATTTATGTAATCAGTGTCATGACAGCTGTGATTTTGGAGGAAAAGATCAAATTAGGAATAACTATATTGGCAAGTATCTATTTTAAAGTTGACTGAGTTGATTAATTGTATATTAAAGTAAAAGATAATGTTGAATCCACAGACATTTAATTATAGTAACATTCTCTGCAAACAATCCTCCTATACATCTTTTCTATTTGTGCTGTGTATTCTTTATGAAAGATTGAATGTCAGATGTCGGTGCATATGACGCATACAGCAGTTCACTGCAACTCATTATAGTTACTTGTTATAGTATTATGTAACTATGAGATACTACAAGAATTAAGAGGAGTTTTAATGGGCATACATTTCTATTTTTGTTTAAGGCCTATAGCACTTAAGTTAAATATTAACCCTTGTTATGAGAGCTTACTCGAAACCAGTGTCAACATTAAACATGTATATTGTATTATTTTCAAGAATGATCTAAAAATGAACTCAGTAGTTTTATTTAAAGTTGATTTGCATTTTAAAAACATTGTAAGGTGTTAAATCCACTTATAAAGTACAACATTATCAAATTGAAAATAAAAAAGAAATGTTGATGCAAAGATGTTTCCTGTTTTTGTGAGGTTGTATTTAGCAAACTATGGGATCACATTGATGACTCATGATAGTTTCAAGTGAAGTTCCTTTGCCTCACAATATCTTGTCTGTTGATACATGCTAACATTTTGCTTCCAGAGGATGTACAGAAAACTTCTGAATATTGAGTTCTGCAGCCAAGAGAGCTGTGACCAGTCTGGGTGTGGACAAAGAACATACGGGGGTGCTAGTAACAAATCCTCTGGACCCTGTGGGTTGTGGGGTGCGCTCTTTGTGGACTTAACTTGCCCACAGATGCCATCATCATGTCAAATCAGCATCTGTGTGAATGCCAGGATGCAAGTTTTCCCAGCAGGACGTTGTATTGACTCTACCTGTCAGTGGTTTTAGTGGTGCGGCAGATCGGTGCATTTCAGCATTCTCTTCTCACACATATGACACACTTTTGATTTTTTTCCCTGTATAACCCCACATAAGGCTGTAAATATTCTGTTTCAGATCAGCAGGAAGTCCTGAGGAGATCCAAGCATGTTTTGGAGCTTGCAGATGGTCGTCTGGTGCTTAATGTCCGGGACAGCCTGGAGCCTCCCACCTCCTCCCAACAGACTAACTTCACACCTCCAGCACAGGCCAGCACATCTTCTTATCTGGTCCGTAACTTTTCTCATTTCATGTATTGTAGCTTATAAAACCCAGTTAATTGTTAAATTTTGGATGTGTTTTTAATACAGAACCCTCAATCCATTCTTACTTCATCTTCTCCACCAAGTAGTGAAAAATATGAGCTGCAACATGATGGTCATCAGTCTGACATGAAGGAAAGTGAACATGCTGAGGAGAACCTGGACAAAGATCTCGCCCCTGTGTGCCAGTTTCAGCTTCACCCAGCAGAGGGGAGCGCTTTAGTCGTGACCCCGACTCAACCTGGAGAAGTAGGTGAAGTTAGTGACTGGATAGCTGACGAGAATGAGCTTTCTGATGGATCATGCCAGTATGAGGATGATTCAGATCAAAGCGAAGAGTTTCTTGATGCAGAGGACAGGTGGTGTTTAAGTGAGAATTTTATCTCTTTAAGTCTGAGTGATGGAAACACAGTAGCATCCAGCTACAGCCTTACTGATGGGCTCCAGGTGGTGGTGTGTCAGGGTGACATCACCACTCTGGATGCTGACGCCCTGGTGAATGCTGCTAATGAAGACTTGGCCCTCTGTGAAGGGGTTGCTGCTGCGCTGAGGCGAGCAGGTGGTCCAGATGTGCAGGAGGACTGTGATGCTTTAGTCAACCGTGGAAAAATCCCTCCAGGGGAAGTAGTCGTGACCACAGGGGGTAACTTGAAATGCAAGAAACTTCTGCATGCTGTTGGACCTGCAAGAGGAGAAGCAGGAGGCAGAGAGAGGATCTTACTGGAACGAACTATCCAACGCAGCCTTAATTTAGCAGAACTGATGAAGTTCAAGTCCATCGCCATGCCGTGTGTCAGCTCCGGTGTGTGTGGTGTTCCTGTCACAGTGTGCGCTGAGGCCATCGCAACTGCTGTTAGTGAGTTTGGTTGTCAGGGTGGGCGCAGTCTGAGCAGAATCATACTGATAGATGACAGAGGGGAGGTGGTGGGGGCCATGCAGGAGGCGTGTGATAGGATTCTCCAAGGGACTGGAAACAGAAACAAGTCACCAAGTGATGAGGTGTTTCAGGTGGATGCTGCTGGTCAAGATGGAGAAAGAAGAGCTGCTGCTGGAGCTCCTGGAGGCCGAGTTTCTGTAGAGATTGTTCAGGGGACCATTGAAACACAGCAGGTAAGAAATTATTTGCGTAACAAACTGCTGAGAATAACTTATAGGGTAGTAAACGTATATCAAGCAAGTGACCTGAAACATTATGCAGAACTTCTCTTATGATGTAATCACACTTTACTCTTCAAACAGAAAAAAATAATAGATACTAGTTGTAATTAGGGATGTTCAGTATTGGCTTTTTACCGATATTTGTTATCCGATATTGTCCAACTCTTAATTTTCAATATTCGACACCAACCGATACCGATTAATGCAGACAACTGTGACGTTGTATCTCATATTTTTAGAGATACAACTATTCTTCGGCTCTGCGATAGACTGGTGACCTGTCCAGGGTGTACCTGCCTCTCTCCTGATAATAGCTGGGATAGGCTCCAGCAACCCCCGTGACCCTGAAATGGATAAGCGGTACAGAAAATGACTGACTGACAACTATTTGCAGAGAGAAAATATCCCAAAATAGCCTTAAAGGCAGAGTAGGGGATCCTGGAAAAACGGTTTGAGCAAACTACATTTTAAAAAATACATTTTTTAAAATTTTTGTGTCATAACATTTGATTAACTCGCTGCAGTCGGGGTGTGAAGAAGACTTTAAGCAATATAGTAAAAAATGCTCCTGGAGAACATCTTCCACCCTTCCTTTAACCCGGTTTTTTTTTTTCTTTTTTTTTGGTAACTTAACCAACATCTTAAAACCAGACATAAGCAGCTTCAAAGCAAGTCAGTCTGTAGCAGCAGCAGTTGCACTGTAGTCACATGACTCTGAAAGGAATGCTGGGATATGAAGTTCTTCCAGAATAACAGGGACTTTTCTACATTCTGAAACGCTGCTAATGGAACAAGATCTCGCGAGATTTCGTAACACAACTAGATATCATGAGATTTCGTTTAGTAAAAATGTTGGTCTGAATAAAACGTTACCAATATTTTCCGGTATCACATTTTAATTCCGATATCGGCTGATGACATCGGTAGGCTGATAATATTGGATATCCCTATTTGTAATCTGTGTTTTTCAACGTCCTCCTTTAAGGTTGATGCCCTGGTAACGCCGATGGTCTTCCATGATCCCCTCTCGACTCGTGTTGGGAACACTTTGAACAAGATAGTTGGTTCTCAAATGACCTCAATGTTCAGGAAGGCGGGAGGGGATGACAGTTTCCCGGGTGACGCTGTACTTTTGGAGGGGTTGCCTGGACTTCCATCTAATGCCCTACTCTTCCTCAACCTCATTCCCTGGAAAGACGATGAAAACAGAACTGCAGTCGAGGTGAAATCATGGAGCGCTTCCACTCAGAAGTTTCAGTATACATGTGGAGCATAAAAAATATTGAATGTTGACCCTTTACAGGTTCTCAGACTGGGCATCAACAACATCCTGACTTCCTGCGAGGACAGAGGGTTTGGATCTGTGGCTCTGCCTGTACTTGGAGCTGGGGTTGCCCTGCGTTTTCCGTACAGTGTGGTCGCCAGGGTTTTACTGGAGCAAGTTCATGCATTTGAACCGAGCCGAGCCAGCAGTACACCACTGGTGGTCCGCATAGTCATTCACCCGAGCGATAAAGAGGCCAGAGAGGTAATAAATGTTGCCTTCAGTGGAGGAGCTGTAAAGTCCAGACTTTTGCTTCTTATAGAGTTAGAGAAACAAAATCTCTCTTTTAAGTTAATCTGGATTTTTATTGTAACCATGCTTGAAAATCTGAGATGTCAGTATAAATAAATTTATTGCAATGTATTGTGAGGATGTTCTTAGTAGACTGTATGAGGATAACACTTTGTAGGTTGTTGGCTACTTTATTCTTTTGTAAACTTCAACCTCTTCAGTCTGGTCATAACTACTGGATGACGTCCTTAAAACAGGAATGCGGTTCAACTAGATTTCTGTACAGTAAGGTGGGAACGTTTACATACCCTCCCATTAAAGAAAAGGCATAATTCACAATAGTAATTCAGTATACAAGAAACTGAAAAAAGTAATAATAAATACAAATTTACTAAACTATATTTAAGTAAAATAAAGTATTGATTTTAAATTGTGGTTTTAAAAAGTAATTCAAAATTAACGAACAAACAAAACTGTCCCAGACAAATTAAAGCGCCTTGCTCATGTACAGTGGACCAAAATACCTGTTAACAGGTGCAGACGTCTGATTGGACGTTACAGAAAACTCTTATTTGCAGTGACTGTCTTAAAGTGTGTCTCAATAAAATCTTAGTTCAGGAGCCCCATCATGCTTAATTTTTGTTTGATTTTAATATTGATGTTGAACCACAATTTAAAATAAGTGCCATGATGTGTATGAAATTTTTATCTATGACTTTTGCAATTTCAACTTATTTCACTAATAGTTGATTTTTTTCAGTCTTTAATGGGAGAGTATCTAAATTTTGCACCCCACTGTATTTATTAATTAATTTCTTTTTAACTTTTTCAGATTTAACCCACACCTATTGGAATAGAATATTTGATTTAAAAAAATGGAAGCAGTGTAATGTTTATCAGAAGGGCATTATTTGTAGACATGGATCATAGCAGGAGTTACATCACAAAGTAGCCATCTTAAATTCAGATGGATTTTAAAAAAATGGATTTATTTAACTAAATAAATAAATATATGAATGAATGAATGTATCATCTGTATCAGATGAGTCTATCCTGAAATTCAGATTAACAGGGCCTGTTGAAGACAAATTTCTGACACTTGTGACAGTTTTTCTTTTCTATTCTATTCTATTCTATTCTATTCTATTCTATTCTATTCTATTCTATTCTATTCTATTCTATTCTATTCTATTCTAACCTGTCTGCATCCTTCTTCCTGCAGGTCTTTACATCTGTCCAGGAAGAACTCTCTGAAATCGCTCAACAACAAGTCCAACATCAAGGTGCGTGTAAATAACAGAGACTTCAGAAATCCAGTCTATGGTCAGCAACTAGCTGGGTTTCGATTGCTGTTGTTAATTTTGAAACATCAGTACACAAGAGAGTGTATAAGCTTGGTTGAGCTGGTTTTTCTTTGTTTCAGAGAAGAGTTGATGCACATACTGTACATACACACACACACCCTAATTAATTGTATCTGACCTGGCAAAGATTGAAATGACATGATTCACCAGCTGTTTCCAGCATAAGCCAATAAGCCAGGGGCGTTGCTGAGTTGTTGTCCTCTAGGTTGAGGAAGTTTCCTGCAGCAGCACACCTGAATCAGATGAAATGGTTAAAATGCTTGGGCAGAGCTAAAGAACAAGCTGTTGGAGTCAGGTGTGTTAGAGCAGGGAAACACCTAAAACCTGCAGGACTTGATACATTCCCAAGATTCCTAGACAATGAAAATATCCCTGAAGAATAGCTTTCTTTATTTTCCTCTGGTGGATGTCCATCGCAGCTGCCATTTCTTCATGTTTTCCTCATTGAGCTTTGTTTAATTAGAACTGCAGGAAAAGTTGTCTCTCTGTCGCCACCTTCTGGAGACTTTTCTAATTTATTTGCTTCAAATCAGTCAGTGGAAAATGTGACCAGATGATATTTCTCTTCTGAGGCCTTTCACAGAATACACTTAACTTTATTTTTTTTTTCCAACTTGGACCTTATTTCTAGGAGTTTATACGTGCATTTACTCACCGGAAAAATTAAGTAGAATGAACGAACAAATGAGCACTATTGTCCTGTGTGTTCAGAGTTTCACGGATTGCTGTTGTCTGGGTAACTCACTGATCTTGTCAGCTGTGCTGCGGTGGCATGCAGCCTGTAGAGTGTGGAGAAAGCCCCAAATAACTAATGGAGAGCTAAATCTGAACTCACAGGACAACAGTACTCATTGGTTTGCTCATTCTATTTAAAGTATTGGTGAAATGAAGGAGCTTTGCTGCAGATAATGATTTATATAGAGGCCCACTCCTGCTACCCTGTCTTTCTGAAATATATCAACAAAACATCACCTGAAGGAGTCAAAGTGATACAGAAATTTTACAGGTGAGTAAATGCACGTAGAGTATAAACTCCTAGAAATAAAGTCCAGGTTGAAAAAAAGAAAGTTATCCTTTAAAAGATTGCTTCAGATTTACTCACGAGTGAATTAAAACCCAGCTAGTCACCCTGTTTCTTGTTTTTACTACTTCTTCTTCTTATGAATAATCTAAAAATTACAGCAATAACTCTGTAGACTCTTTTCAGGGAATAGCAGCTATTGCATGGTGGACACTTTGGTTCAAATAGGAAGCATTGGTAATAGTGAGACAAACAAGAGACATTAACAGAGCCTTTATTTCCCTCTAGCACCAACTACAAAGAGGGTCGTCCTGCTGGGAAAAACTGGATCTGGGAAAAGTCACCTGGCCAACACCATATTTGGAGAGGATCTTTTCACTGCAAACCACTCTCCCAACTCTGGGACCAGAGTGTGTCAAGCAGAGACCAAGTCCGTCAATGGAAGGAGCCTCACGTTGATCGACACCCCTGGTTTCTTTGACACAGAGAAGTCTGAGGAGGATGTAAAGCCTGAGATAATGAGTTGTATCACAGAGTGCGCCCCTGGGCCCCATGCTTTTCTCATTGTGCTTAGAGTGGACAAATTCTCAAAGCACGAGCAGGAAGTTGTCACAAAAATATGCCACTATTTCTCTGTAGATGCTTTAAAACATGCCGTGATTGTCTTCACGCACGGGGACCAGCTGCACAAAGGGGTGAAAATTGAAGATTTTGTCAGTCAGAACCAGAAGCTGAGTGATTTAGTGAAGAGCTGTGGTGGCCGGTGCCATGTTTTTGACAGCAAATATTGGAAAAACAATCAGCAGAATAATTACAGGAGCAACTGTTTCCAGTTGGAAGCGTTGCTCTGCACAATAGATGAGATGGTGATGGAAAACAATGGGCGCTACTACACCAATGATGTTCTGCAGAATGTGGAGAAAAAAATACAGAAACAGGAAGAGCAATTAAGAGTGTCGTCAGGAAACTTATCCCCAGACGAGATCAGAAAACAGGCTAAAACCATCATCTCCAATGAACTTTTGATCCAGCTGGCAGGGACTGCAACGGGAGCGTTGCTAGGGGCTTTTTTTGGTGTGGAAGCCATGGTCAAGGCTTTTTTTAGAGAGGTGAAGAATCCATCAGAAGCAATGAAACTTGCAAAAAATATTTATGCAGTTGCACCTGCAGTATTTGCAACAGGAGGAGAGGTAGCCTTAGCCACCGGAGTGGTAGCTGGTGTGACAACAGCAGCCGTGGCTGCAACAGGAGGGGTATTAGGGGGCATCATCGGGCATGATGCAGCTAAGGGAGCAAAAACACCGATGGAGGCAGTAGAGAAGGCAGTTGAAGCTGTCATGAAAAAAAAACAAAATACTTTAAAGATGCAATAATGGATGTTTTATTATCTTTTTTTAATTCCTGGGGCTTGTTCTGTGCCTTTTTTAAGAAGGAACAGCTACACACATTTTTATCTGAGCACAGTAACCCTCGCACACAGTAGTAGAGTAAAACAAACATGCATTCATGCAACTTTTTGGAGATCTGTTAGAGCCGAAGCGCATCTCTGCAGCAGGCAGATCTGCAGAACTGACTTCAGAGCAGAACCTCAAAGCAATGAAACATTGCTGCTCCACATTTTATCAAATCTATGTAAAAGTTACGACTGCTTTTAAGGAGAACTCAGTAACTTTTTTACCTCAGTAAATGCTTTTCAGAATCTCTGTGGGGCTAAACAAAGTGTCTACGGAGCAATTTGATGCCCCCCCCTCTCGCCGGTGTCTCTGGCCTGCGAGCAGCTCTTGCAAGTCTGCCTGAGCTGACCCAAGCAGAACTTGCGACAACAGAAACCGCTGTACGGTACTCAGGTCCCCTATCTACCGAGCTGCTTCCAGCTCTGATTTTAACCAGACTACCAGCGCTAATTCGAAGAAAACATTTCTTAAGCTTTATACCACCTAAACACGGCTCCCGGCTCTCAAAACCATCTCTTTGCTGGACCAGAGTGATTTACGTTTTTGCGCTGCCTGGGCGCCGGGTGAAGCATCACTGCTTCAGGCTCAATAATCACTTGTCACGTCCGCAAAAAGTAAATAAAAGTTCGTATTCTTACCTGCTACCCGCCAACACCAGAGAAAAAAATAATCCACGGTATATTTACCCGCAAATCACGGGGAAAAAGTCCTGCTGCAGGAGAGACAGGTGTAGTGATTTACCTCGGTCTATTAAAGCCTTGGGACACCACTTATTCATAACAACTTAAATATATCTATTTAAGCTCAGGCTTGAATGAGAAAGCCTGAAAATGTCTTATCAGAACTAAATCAGTCTATCTGAGAGGAAGTAAATTCTACAGAAGTCAGTTCCCTTGGATTTTGCCTTCAGAAATCATGACAGCAGGACGAGGTGAAGTGATCACACATATTTATTAACAAGAATGGATAAACCAGCAATGTCAAATCAGTTGAGTTTGCAGGATAAAAACACCATGAGGAGAAGATGGTTTTATGTAGGCGGTGAATGAATTGTGTGTGAAATGTATCGCTGGTATTTGTGATAGTGAAAATGACTTGAAGGATGAAAATAAGAGAGAGAGAACTTGTAAGCTTATTGCTATGGAAAATAATGGTTCAGAGTATTTAATTATGCTAATGAACTCTCGCATGGAGGAGAAGCGGAGTCCGTCAATCAACCTATAATTTGGAGTGAATTTGGGTTAACATTCAAGTTAAATAATTTGGTTAAAATTTAGATGAAACTGTCAGACACCACGTATATGTTTAAGGTGCTAGTTGGATCATACTGTCTCGGTAACTGGTCCTCTCTGGATAACCCGACCCGGTGGCCAATCCGAATCAGCTTTCTGGAGGAGCTTGGCGTGGAGCAGTGGTCCAGAGCTGCCTTGAGCTTCTGGAATCTGTCCTGGAGAGTTCCAGAAAGAAGGGACATGGCGACAGACGACAGTGGCTCGAATGGGTCAGAATTTAACAACTACAGACTTTACAGGCTACTGCGTTTGGGTCCAGCAGTAGGCTAATCTTCACAAAAATCTATAAAAATCAAAAGTCAGTCCTGATGACTAGTGGAGGCTTCTAGAGATACTAGGTAACGATTATCAAACAAAAAGAGAAATAACTTTCTTAGTTGGACTATAGTCTATAGTTAAGATCTTTCGCGCGCACACAAAGGATAACATAGGTTACGCGTGGGGAGAACGAAAGAAACGACGCGAGACAAAACAAAGGGACGGGAAAAACAAAGACTTCTCAGGACGAAGACTTGAAACAAAACACTCTTGATAACACGATTGGAGAGCGATCCTCTGGTTTGAAAGACCCGCCTCAAAGGAGAACTTAATCAATTGTGACGCGTAAGATCATTACAGGGAGTGACTAAGCGTCAGCATGGAGCTCATAGACTCAAATTACTCAGGCGTCTGTTTCTCTCTCCTCCATTCTCATTAAGATGTAAGCACAATCAATTATTAAGGTTTCTTTGATTATATACAAAATGACATGTAGGAGCTTGAAGTCATCCGTGTGGCTGAAAAGGAAAAATCTCAAAGTATTACATTCTAAATAGTTGGAAACAGATTAGAAAGTTCAACACAGATTTAATTATATCAAAAATGTTAATTATCATTCGAATTCAATGGCTTATGTGAAAAGGGATGAACCTTGTTTAAACTTTCTATTGACTCTTAAAGACTTTCTTGCCTGGTCAAATCAGATTCTTTATCAAGCAGACATCTGGATAACTTGTAGCATACAGTTCAATGTGTGATCAAATCGATTAATGATCAAAGAAAAGCAAGTTAAAGAAGAATATGAAATTAAAAGCAATTAAATCATGTCAAAAGAGGAATCAGGTATGCATATAAATCAGATTATATGGAATTAAACCAAATTAATTCAAGGTAAAAGAATCCAAGTCAAATGTTTAATACAAGAAAAAGGGAACACATTCTTGAAATTCTGATGTCCTTTTGAAGCTGAAGGAAAAAGGGACCTGCTGTGAGGAGAACATTGCCTTGGTTCCATGGGTTTTCTGAAAGAGATAAGATGTGTCAGTTTTGATCGAGACCAGCTTTGGTAAGACGAAGAGATCTCAGGTCGCTGAAGAGTCGAACAAGCACTTAGAAGAAAGTTCTGCCATTTGCGGGGTTTCTTCTTAACATTTATGGGGAGCATCTGTGTTTCTGTTTATTTAGAGGTGGTCAGAGTTTGGGCAGATGTTTATCTTCGGGGGTAGAGTAGCTGTTTTAGGAGGGCTAGGTGATAAGACTTCTGCCCTCTGCATAGCAGGGGTCAAAGGCCGGTTCCTCTTGATGTCCTGAAAAGGAATGTGTGTGTGGTGGAGGGAAAAAGGCCATTATTGTATTCAGGTTATGATTGTTATTAATCCTGGAATGCAGGATCACAACACAGGACTCTGCTGTGAGCAGAGGGAGATGATCTGCTGCTACTAACGTAGCAAGTAGCATCAACAAGCTAGTAAAAGCTTAAAAATATATCCAGGGATCAAAATGGAGGAAAGACAGGTAGAGGAGCCGTCTGTGTGGTGTGGGGGTGTAGGGGGATATGAACTTCACGACAGTGAAAGGACGCCACTAGGGGGAGCCCCGAGCTGAAGTTACTGAGTTCTGCTTTAAAGGTGTCATAACTTAGTGTTTTACATACACAATCCTTCTTAAATTCTCTTCAAATGAATTTGTAATTCTAGTTAGGTGGGAGTAAAATTTAATGAGCTCATTTTAACCTCTTTTAATCCCCAACTATTGTTTGTCGCGAGAATACGCACGAGAGTTAGACCTGTCTGTAAGCACGTTCACGAGGCAAACATCTAAGCCAAAACAAAGTTTTATCAGGACAGACCAAGTGAAGGAAATGATGTCCCAACAGAGAAAAACGTGATAAAAACGTAACGGTTCGGTTGATAGAGAGGACCCGCGGAGTAAAAGGGCTGGACTCTGATGAATATAAGGAGCGGACGTCTGACGTGAAGTTAACCAAACAGTGTTAGCTTCTGTAGCTACATTAGCAGCTTGTCCACTTGTCTACCACCGTTTACTGGTCTCTGACACAAAAGATAATGACACAAAGCTGGTCTACTCTGTGGCAGGTAATCAGCTGCCTTCAGGTGGTGCTAAAGATGCTAGCTTAGCAGCTCGCTCGCAGCCTCTCTAGTTCACGTCATAACAGCTGATCATAACGACTCCAAGGCAGGTAATCAGCTGCTTTCAGGTGGTGCTAAAGAGGCTAGCTTAGCAGCTAGCAGCCTCTCTCATTCACGTCAATGGGAGAAAGAAATCTAATTCGCGTACTGTAGAGAGCGCGTGCTTGTGGCCGGTTCTGGTGAGAAGAGAGAGCCCGCACTCAAAGACGAAGTTACTTTCACTTTCCGGAGTTTGTGGCACGTTATAACTGAGGTCCTGTTCCAATACACGTTTTAACGTGAAAAAGTGGGATTTCCGGGTGATGACTCCTTTAAGAAAACTGAAAGCACTAAACAAGATGAGTCTGTCGCTGCTCCAAATTGTTCTATTTTTCTGTGCCTTATTTTTCTTACTTTTGCTCTTATGGACTGACAGGTTTTCAGTTTGGGGAAAAAAATGCTTGAATTATTTAAAACGTTTTCTGTTGCCGTGAAGGCATAGATAAAGTGCAATAGTAAAGTTCCCAAATATAAGATCTAAGTAAGCATTATAAATGTAACATTACCAGTATATTTTATGACATGGATGTCAAATCACAGCACTTTTATGTAATAATGGGTCTCTGTTGAAGCTGCTTCCTGAAATTTGGATGTTTTGATGGGGTTGATTTATTTATCCACAAGATCAAAATAGATTTTAACCTCAAAAGATCTGTTTAACCAAAAGAGATTTGATGTTTCTATGATGTTGTAGACTGTTGCTATGTCGAACAAATTTGATTTATTCTTTTTTTTACCCAACTTTCAGTTTATTGATCTTTTTAGTTCTCGAATTTTCAGTTCTCACCTATGAGTGTATAAAACTTTACAACTTGTAGGATTGTTCATGGAATTTTATAAGCATGTGATAATTTCAAAAAGATCACTGTGATACTTGTGGATATGGGGATTATCTTCTGTTTTGACTTGTATTTCTTTTTTATGCATAATTAAACACTTTATACCCTTGATTTACTTTAATTAAAGTTCTGATGAAGATTACATTTCGTGTGTGTTATGTATGGTTTTTTTAATTTGCCGTTTTTGGAACAAAATGATTATTGTTACGTGACAACAGAAGAAAAATTATTTATGATGCATTTAGCAGCAATTTCTTCATCAGAAAATTTAAGGGTAAGCATCTGCAGACATGTTCTCGGCATGTCCCACCAGAAGGAGACCCCGGAGAAGGCTCAGGATACACAAGAGGGACTCTCGACTGGCCTGCGAATGACTCAGTATAATCTGGGAGAGGGAGGTCTGGGTGCTCTCGCTTAGCTTCAGCTGCTGTCCCCAAAGGACAGCAATAAAAAATGGGTTAACTGATAGATAGATGGCACTTCCCAGAAACCAAAAAAAGCACAGACAGATGTTTCTGAATGTCTGATTTACTATTTAGGCCGTTCTCTACAGGTTCCATGGTTAATTCAACCCCTTGACCCCTCTGGTATAAGGAAAAGTCTGTATTTTCACTAGGAATGGAAATTAAGTTGTTCCAGGATTCATTAGGACAGTAATCTATATATACACACACCGGCCACTTTATTAGGTACATCTGTCCAACTGCTCGTTAATGCAAATTTCCAACAGCCAATCACATGGCAGCAACTCAATGCATTTAGGCATGTAGAGATGGTCAAGACGATCTGCTGCAGTTCAAACCGAGCATCAGAATGGGGAAGAAAGGTGATTTAAGTGACTTTGAACGTGGCATGGTTGTTGGTGCCAGACGGGCTGGTCTGAGTATTTCAGAAACTGATGATCTACTGGGATTTTCCTGCACAACCATCTCTAGGGTTTAGAGAGAATGGCCCGAAAAAGAGAAAATATCCAGTGAGCAGCAGTTCTGTGGGCACAAATGCCTTGTTGATGCCAGAGGTCAGAGGAGAAGGGCCAGACTGATTCGAGCTGATAGAAAGGTAACAGTAATTCAAATAACCACTTGTTACAACTGAAGTATGCAGAAGAGCATCTCTGAATGCACAACACATCCAACCTGGAAGCAGATGGACTACAGCAGCAGAACACCACACCAGGTGCCACTCCTGTCAGCTAAGAACAGGAAACTGAGGCTACAATTCACACAGACTCACCAATATTGGACAATAGAAGATGGAGAAATGTTGCCTTGTCTGATGAGTCTCCATTTCTGCTACGAAATTCAGGTGGTAGGCTCATAATTTGATGTCAACAACATGAAATCATGGATCCATTCTGCCTTGTATCAATGGTTCAGGTTGGTGGTGGTGGTGTAATTGTGTGGGGGAGATTTTCTTGGCACACTTTGGGCCCCTTAGTACCAACATGGCGGTTTAACCACCACAGCCTACCCGAGTATTGCTGCTGACCATGTCCATGCCTTTATGACCACAGTGTAGCATCCTCTGATGGCTACTTTCAGCAGGATAACGCGCCATGTCATAAAGCTGGCATCTCAGTCTGGTTTTTTGAACATGACAAAGAGATCATTGTACTCAAATGGCCTCCACAGTCACCAGATCTCAATCCAGTATAGCACCTTTGGGAGTTGGTGGAACGGGAGGTTCTCATCATGGATGTGCAGCCGGCAAATCTGCTGCAGCTGCGTGATGCTGTCATGTCAATATGGAGCAAAATCTCTGAGGAATGTTTCCACCTTGTTGAATCTATGCCACAAAGGATTAAGGCAGTTCTGAGGGCAAAAGGGGGGTCCAACCCGGTACTAGCAAGGTGTATCTAATAAAGTGGCCAGTGAGTGTAAATCCTTACTGGGTCCAGATAATTAAATCTTTTCTCTCCAAAAGTTTAACAGTGCTGATACAGTAGATGTCAGGTAAAAAGTTATTGTAGATTTAAAAAAACAACAAAAAAAACAGAAATGAGACTTATTGTTAACTAAGTCTTTGCTGGTTACCTGTTATGGTCCATGGGGGGGGGCTTGTGTTGAGTTTAGGCTTATCTTAGTCTCTTTTCCTGTTTTATTTTGTAAAGTTTTTTCTTTGCAGTTTCTGTTTGGTCCTGTTCCCTGACTGACCGGTTTCATTGCGTAATCTGCACCACCTGTTTCTCATTTGTCATTAGTCCCTCTGCGTACACATACTCCTGGTTTTCAGTTCCTTGCCAGATTGTTGTCGTTACTTCCTTGTGTCTTCTTGTCATTTTCCCCTGTAAATCAGTTTCAGTTGGCTTGCCCTGTCTGCGAAGTCAAATAAACCCTCATTTCTGCACATGCTTGCCTCCTGCCCGAGTCATTACCTTGCTACTAATAAGTGGAAGCTTTAAAGAAGTGATTTTAGATAGTTTTTCTTTAAATATCTCAATCAAATAAGCTGTCATTATGAAGCTGAGATTTGAACTTTCATTTTTGTAACAATACAATTATTACAATAATCACAACTAGATAAAATCCACTGCATTTAGTTGATATCAAATAAACCATTTAGTGTTTTTTTTTTTTCTGTTGTTTTTAAAAGGCTTGCTGTACACAGGTGAAAGAGATGACGCCAGCTGGACATTGCAGCTGCCAATGTGCCTCCATTTCTACAGCACAACTTCACCAGCTGCAACAGATAAGTAAAGACATAAAACAATCTTATATATTAAGACAGCTACCGTGAGTCATGTTATCAGTATGATATGATATGATCTACAGGTTGTGATCTGTTGAAGTCGTCAGTAACAATCTTGAACACCATATTCAGAGGATTTGTCATCAACACGATCAGAAACTTATGAGAGATTATAAAGCAAGGCTTATAGTTAAGTGAGTTACAAAGCTTCCAAATTATCGCGTCGCAGACAAAAGGCAAGCTTGTTTTGTTTGTTTAAAATTTCTGAACTGTCTAGGATCAAAGAGCAAAGCTGCTTTGGGAGCTTTATAGAAATAAAGAAAATTAAGCTTTGTGGAGAAAAAGTTCCCCTTGATATTTACTTACTTTGGTTATTGCTGAATTACATATGAATGCTCTACCTGACAGAGGGAACAAAAGAAGGTGGGAAAGTGTACAGAAGAAAAAGGAAAGAATGGACAGATGAAAAAGGAGAGAGAGGCACAAAAGATAGAAAACAACAGCAGCGACGTGACAATCAAAGCCTCAACAGAAAAACAGACAACCAACTGCTCCAGCTGTAAAGACAGTTCAGAGAAAACATTCTACAGCCTGTCATCCATCCATTCATTCATTCATTCATTCATTCATTCATTCATTTTTTGTACCACTTGTCCAATTCAGGGTCGCGGGGATCGTCTGAGCATATCCCAGCAATTATTATGCAAGGGGTACACCCTGCCAGTCTGCCACAGAGCATTCTACAGCATCTGTAACAAAAACAAAAAAAGTAGAAGATCATCAGGAGCACCCAAACACAGCCTGAGAAAAATATAACCACAACACCAGCATCAAGCACAATATATGAAAACATACAGAAACTGTAGCTATTGTTGATTAAAACTGCAGGATAACACTGACACTCTGTAAGCATGCAGGTTCTGCATGCTTACAGAGTGTCAGTTGCACAGAGCATGCAATTCTGATTTACTGAGAATG
Source organism: Atherinomorus stipes (assembly GCA_023101725.1). NCBI lineage: Eukaryota > Metazoa > Chordata > Actinopteri > Atheriniformes > Atherinidae > Atherinomorus > Atherinomorus stipes. The sequence continues at coordinate 61,274 of JALJCO010006931.1, read as the reverse complement.
ACGTGTTTGAGTGTACGCAGTGGTGAAGCCAGAAATTTTTCACTGGGGTGGCCAGGGAGAGACCATTACTTACATAGGGGTGGCCATAAGTAGATACCTCAGAGCGCATGTATATATTATATACACCTCCAACTGAATGGGGTAGTTTGTGTCTAGAATAAGAAGGGAAAATGGTTTGGAAGCAGCTTGGGGTCTCTGTAAATGCGTGTTGCCCGGTTAAAGCATGGGGGTGGCCAGTGATTGGGCGGGGGTGGCCGCGGTCACTGTACTTCTAAGTGATTGGGCACCCTGGCTACTTGGCCACAGAGACGCCCCCCTTTGGCTGACTGATTTGCGCGCATGATTCTCATCTGTGAGTCTCAGGATCGAACCCTGCCCAGGCATCCTGCCACACAAACATTATTAAACACATTTTGCTTCCTCAACATGAGCTAACTTTCTACGTCACAGCATTACTGTAGACTTTGATTTCGCTTAATAGCTTCAAAGGTCATTATCCAACTTTTTACAATGTGCCCTTTCTATGACTGATTAACCAGTCTGTTCTGCATGTTTTTCTTCATTTAGACCAAATAAAACTCAGGAACACTTGTTACACTTGGCGCCACAATGGCTAGCAATCAAGTTCATCAGCAGGAGGGTCAGGATGCAATCGAACTGGACCGCGATCAGTTCTGTTGTTCAGTTTGTCTGGATCTTTTCAAGGAGCCCGTCACCATTTACTGTGGACACAGTTACTGTCGGAGATGCATCGAGGGTTACTGGGATAAGGAAGAGAAGAAGAGTGAATACTGCTGCCCTCAGTGCCGTGAGACATTCAGCCCCAGGCCTGTTCTTAGGAAGAACAACATCCTGGATGAGGTGAGGAGGGAGAGATATTTGTACCTGCTCTTACTTGTTTTGAATCAAGGACTTATCAGCTGGATATGGCAGATAGATCTAAAACTAACTTCACTCAAGCATCAAAAAGTTTTTCTGCCATCAGTAACGGACCTTTCTGTTTTTTAGGTTGTTCAGAAGCTAAAAAGGAAAAGCTTCCAACATCCTCCTCCTCCTCTGACCCGTGGCAGCCCATCAGACATGGTTTGTGATTTCTGTGGGCCCGCACAAAACAAAGCCACAAAGTCTTGTTTGACGTGCTTGGCGTCGTACTGCGATGTACACATAGAACCTCACTACAGCACTGCTGTGTTGCAGAAGCATGAGCTGGTCTCTGCTACCATCCCACTGCCAGAAAGGATGTGCACACACCACAACAAGCTGATGGAGCTCTACTGCTGCGTAGACAAGCAGCTTATTTGCACAATGTGCACCAGGGATGAGCACAAGAACCACAAGTTTGAGTCAGTTTCAGAGCTAAAGAATAAAATGAAGGTAGAAATATCCTGTCAGGTTTATTGTGCTGTTCTTTTAAAAAAATATAAAATTAATTTTGATATTTTCAATTGTTTAAATGAATAAAATCCAAACAATCACTTGAAACTGTTTTTCTTTCAGAAAAATCTGTTTTTGGTTCAAAGGAGAGTCAAAGAGAAAGTCCAGCAAGGAGAGAAAAACCTGAAAGAGCTATCAGAAGCCGAGGAGAATCTCAAGGTTTGTGGGGGGAAATCATGCAGTGATGATTTTGGATTTTAGATAAATGAAATGTGGTATAAAATAAAAGGTAAAAAAAAAAAAAAAAAAATCTTGATTGCGAAATGGAAATGAGGAGAATCTGAGCAGGAACATGTTTCTGAAAATATTAACAGTTGCTATGTTGCGCCAGCTGGCACAGGTTGGTATGTTGGACAAGCTGCCAATTTTCCTCTCAGGTGAAATTTTTATAGCCACTTGATGGCAGCAGAAACAGGTCTTTAGCAAACTTGCCTGCAGACCAGAAAACTAAACCAAACTCTTTTCTAAGATGTTAAAAAGATTTTGAAGATTTTTATCATTTAGTTGTAAACTTTTAAGCATTCAAAAAATCTAATCAACATATTTTCTGTCTTTGATTAGTGATTTAAGCTCTTAACAAGTAAACAAGACACTGCATTTGAGTTAAAATAATTGTTAAATATTAATTAACAATCAGGATTTGTTATTTTGCTGGGAAATAATAACTGCATGTGTTCACACAGAAAAATCTGATTTGTGCCAACAGAGTTCCACTCAGAATTCACTTCACGATTGTGGCAAGCTGTTTGCCGAGATGATCTCGTCCTTGCAGAGAGGATGCGGCGAGGTGGAGCAGCTGATCAAAGCCCAGGAGAAAACCGCCATTGCTCAGGTGGATGAGCTGCAGCTTCAGCTGAAGGACGAGCTGGACAAGCTGAGGAGGAGGGACGCTGATCTGCAGCAGCTGCTCAGTTCTGAGGAACTGGTTTACCTGATGCAGGTACAGACACCGTTCAGGCATCTTAAAGCTGTTTACTTTATTCAGACCTTGTGATCTGATCAGTAAGAGTTTTCCTGTGAACTGTAATAGAATCACACAGTCTTTAACTTTAGAAACCCTCAAGGGGATATGATAGACATATTCCTCCCTCCTGTCCTTTAATGTATTCAAGTTTTTTGTGGAAGTTAAAGTCCGTACTGTAAGGACAGTTAGTGTATACCAATAACACACTGCTTCCAAAATGACTGAAAATCTTAATTTTTAGTCCAGGCTTTTCTACTTTTTCTTTTCGGCATCAACATGAACACACTTGAATGTCTCCCTGCCAAGTAGGCGGCTGATTCACACTCCAACATTCTTCATCAGTTTGCTGACCAGTTAGAGTAAGCCATGCCTTTAGGTAGGAGGCAAGAAACACATCAAAGTTTCATAACAATCTGATGTTGCACACCTGTAAGGGCTCAGTTTTTGTGCACGTAGATAAAAATAAATAAAGTTTGGTTTAAGATTTATTTCTCAATTGTTATAAGATGATACGACACTTTTTTTTTTCTTTTTTACATAAAGTCACATCTTTCAACCAAACTTCCTATTTTGTACTTTAATGAATTTAAGGTGCAGTATGTTATTAATATCACTAGTCAATGAAAAAAATATTGAAAAAAAAATGTTTTATTATAATAGTCTAATAATATTTTTATTCTCTTAGCATGAGCCATCTAAATACTTGTTGCAGGTCCACATACACAGCAACTGCCATATTTGTGTCTCTATTTTTACTATGGTGTCCCTGAATGGACAAACACCTCTGTGTATGAAGTGAGAACCATCAGAGCTTTAAAGCTGCAGTAACAGCTTCAAATTATGCTAGAGCCCTGTAACTAAGTAACTTTAACGGCACCTAGAGTACTAGTTGCCTTTTGTGAAGTTATTGCTGAACCTGCCACCACTGAACAAATGAAAACATATTCATTAAATCAGGGCACTTTGTGCACAATCCAATAATTAAGTTGCTGAACCAGGAGTTCTGGGGGGGGGGGGGGAAAATTAATAAAGGTGAAAAAAAGGCTGGCGCTTCATTGATAATTTGCAGTTTTATTGTGCAAGAAGACTAATGTTTCAACACAAGAATTTTGGCCACTGAAAGTCACCATCCATTTATTGGCAATTGAAGTAATTTCTTCAGGAATTATTACACACTTCAAGTCCTAGTTTGGAGCACTTCACATTGAATTTGGAGTTTTATAAAGCTGAAGTAATGAAAACTTGTAAAACAAACAAAAACAAGCCTTTAAAATCCAACAAACCTCACATGTAGTTCAGCAACAACATCCTTTGGGCTGACAAGACGAAAAGAGGGATGTTTGTTCACGTGCAAAAACCAATGTTTGGTGAAAAACATCCAAAATATGTCAACACAAACATGTCATAGCAGCTGCCATGCACAGAGGTGAAGGGGTGATGATTCTGGCTTGTTTTGCTTGACCAGGACACCTTGCAGTCATTTAACCAGCCATGAACACCTTTTGTATACCAAAGTTTTCTACAGTCAAATGTGAGGCGATCTGTCTGACAACTAATGCTGCACTGAAGCTTTGTCACAAAACTGGACAATGCCAAGCACAACAGAATGGACGAAAGGGAAAAAAACTGACGGTACTGCAATGATTCAGTCAAAGTCCAAACCTCAGCCTGACTGAAATCCTGACGTGGGCCCTGAAGGCAGCTGTGTACTAAACAAGGAGGGCAAAATTCCTCCATGATGATGTGAGACACTGATAACATCATACAAAAACAACTACTTGAAGTTAGAAGTAGAGGCTAAAGGTGGTTAAAGAGCTATTGGATCATAGGATCTCATTTTGTATGGACAACATTGACATTTTGACTTAGATAAATTAGATAAATAGTGATATGTTGTTATCACTATATATGTTGTTGCTTATTTGAGGTTATAATAACTGATAAAGACCAAGTGGGTTTACGGTTATGCTCTGAAACATCTACATTCCCTGTTGGAACATATACATGACTAATTTTTTTCTCAATTTTTCCAGTCTTTCTCTGTGTCAGAGGAATCTGAAGACTTTACACCTACTGCTGGTCCTCAACGGTCTTTCAGAGATGTAACCAGCTGTGTGTCTCACCTCAGAGAAAAAATAGAGAACATTCTGAAAGCAACATGGCCCAGGATCTCGGCCATAGGTAACACATGAAAATATGAAAACGTGATTTATAAGATGGCTTCATTTGTATTCTGTGGTGTTTAACAATAACTGTTGTGTTTCTCTTTTACAGTATCCTATATTGACTTCTCCTTACCACCACCACCCAAAACCAGACAACAGTTTTTACAATGTATGAAATTTGAACATTTTAAAAAAAACTTTCAAGCTGTAATAATTAGGGGTCGAACAACACATCAATCTACACTGACACACTGATTCCATGAAAAGTTCAAATATCATTAATGGAAATTAAAAACAAAACATTGATACAGTAATAATTTGCTAGTTTAAAAAGATGGTGTAAGAATGTTTACATTTGCTTTCTTCTGACAATCAAACATACTGTATGATCAAATGTAAAACAAGGGATGTTTATTATATAGCATATTTCACATGCTAAAAAAGCATTACAGCAGGATGCAGAGGAAGGAAAACAACTCTAGTTGATTAAGTTGTTTAAATAAAAGGTGGCAAACCGAAAAGCATGACATCTTGATTTAAAACAGCTGAGAGTTTCAGTGGACCTGCAGTTTTCAGGAAGTTTATGAAGAGCATAAAACCTGAACGCTGCCTCTACATCCTTAGTTTTTAATCTGGGAACAGAAAGTAGACTTGACCCTGATGACCTGAGGGAACTGGTTGATTTAATGAACTAGAAGATTCTGAATGTATTTTTGTCCAAAACTATCAGTGCTTTGTAAACTAACAGCAGGATTTTGAAGTCAATTCTTTGACAAATAGGAAGCCAGTGTAAAGATCTGGGAACTTGAGTTCTATGATCCACTTTCTTGGTCTTAGTGAGGACTCGAGGAGCCATGTTTCGGACCAGCTGCAGCTGTCTGGTGAAGTTTTTAGAGGGACATGTAAGGACAGCTTTAGTAGTGTAGTCTACTGAAGAAAAATGCATGGACAAGTTTTTCTAAATTCTGCTGACACGTCCTTCAATCCTCGGTATGTTCTGTGAGTGATAATAGGCTGATTTCACAATTGTCTTCATGTGATGTTGAAATTTAGGTCTGAGTTCGTGAATACTCCCACATTTCTGACTTAGTTGTTAGTTTTTAACATCATTGTTTAAAGCTGACAGCTTAATTTGAATCTTTCTTCCTTGGCTCCAAAAACTGTTATTTCAGTTTTATCTTCATTTGAATTAAATTTTCTAGCATACCAGATCTTTAATTTGATCAGTGTTTATATTGGACTAGTCTCCTGGTGAGATTGTTATGTATTTGTGTGTAGCATGTAACATATAACTGTAACATATTTAGTTATTTTTCATAATTTGAACAAGTGGGAGCATGTAGATGTTGAGCAGCAGTGGCCCCAAGATGGAGCCTTGGGGAACTCCACAAGTAATTTTTGTTTGTTTGGGTTTATGGTTACATATAGACACAAAGTAGTCCTTCCCTATCGTTTAACAGTCATACCAGAGGATTGCGCTGTTAGAAAGTCCTACCTTTCTGCAGCCCAGTTTTTTAGCTGGTCTTTTAAATGTTGTGGTTGACCATATAAGATGCAGCACCGAAATCTGGCAGTCCCAGGTGTGGTGTATAGAGTTAGTTTAATTAAAGGTCTACAAGCATTTTACTTGAGAATCTAACTTTGACTAAGGTCATGCTTTATTGTATACAAACAGAAATATATTCTTTCAGTTTTCTTTTACATTATATAAACATTTTAAGCTCAATAAAAAGAATTAAAAATCAGATGATAGAAGTTGTGATATCAACAAATATTGAATTGTTATCCACTAAAATGTGATATTGTATAGAGATAACTGCTGGAAGATGGTTTATTGATGGTATTGTATCTTATTTTTTCTTGTTAGATTGTTGTCCCCTCACTCTGGATGAGACCACAAACTACCCCTATCTTCACCTGATCAACGACAACCACAGAATGAGGCCTTCACCGAGCCAGCATGCTGCTCATCCGAACCGATTTTCCAAGTTTCCACAGGTGTTGTGCAGAGAGGGTCTGACCGGGCGTTGTTACTGGGAGGTGGAGTGGCACGCTCGCACCCTGTCTGCAGCTGTGGCTTACAAAGACACTAACAGAACATCAGATGAGTCACAGTTTGGGAAAAATGACAAGTCCTGGAGCTTGGAGTGCACAGAAAATGGTTGCTTGTTCCGTCATAATAATGTAGACATGAAAGTACCAGACTCCTGTTCAAAAAAGATTGGCGTGTTTCTGGATTACAAAGCAGGAATTTTAAGTTTTTATCATGTTTCAAACCCAATGGTTCTCATCTTTGAGGTGCGGACTGCCTTCACCCAGCCTCTTTATCCTGGGCTTGGACTGAACTATGAATGGTATGATATTGGAGTATTTGCAGAGCTGGTTAAATTATGGTAAAAGGTGTAGGTGCATGCAGCTGTGAACTTTGAAATCTTCGCACTAGTATAGATATTTCAAAAGATTTAGGAACTTTATACAATGTAAAATTGAATGGGAACTGTACTTTACAAACACATTCTGATGTTTAGGATAAAACGTTTATATACTTTTTTGTTTTTACAAAAAAGAAAAACAAAATCCAATTATTTTCATTGAGGAGGCCTAAAACCAGTGGTTTTGAAAAAACAAAAAACAAAAAGAACAAGCAAAAAACACTTTCAAGTTATTGCAAGTACTCCTGCGAACTATTTTGTTTGTGGAAATTTGACATGGCTAATGGCCAAACCTCCTAACACATCATCAACTCCTTCTCTAGGCTTCAGTGAAAAATGATAGGGATTGTAATCATCTTTGTGTAGCGATTGGCTGAATTGCTTGGCATGTTTGACAATGGATTTCATTCAATTGGAAACTGAAAGATAATTTGTCAGATTTGTTCACATTGTGTTTTTTTTGGATGAAAATACGAAATAAATATTGTAATGCCTTCACTGGGAATTGTACTTAAAGCAACATTTGTCATGATACTTTCTTTAAATGACATATATAAATTTTCCCAACAAAATTCTAAAAACCTGTCTGGTCTTGTTTGCCTTTTTTGGGGGGTCGGATGAGTGGGTTTTCATGCAATGCAGAAGGATAGAATCAAAACAAAACAAATAATTCTAAGGTATAATATGTAAGAAAGTCAGCCTTTATGTGTTGGAACATGTTTAAGGTAGGATGTATAACGGGTTACTTGTAAAACAAACATAAAGAAAAAAAAAACTTAGTCAGTCAGTCAGTCATTTTCTGTACTGCTTATCCAGTTCAGGGTCACGGGGGTTGCTGGAGCCTATCCCAGCTATTATCAGGTAAGAGGCAGGGTACACCCTGGACAGGTCACCAGTCTGTCGCAGGGCCAACACAGAGAGACAGACAACCATGCACACACACATTCATACCTAGGGGCAATTTAGAGTGATCAATTAACTTAACATGCATGTCTTTGGATGGTGGGAGAAAGCCGGAGTACCCGGAGAGAACCCACGGATACACGGGGGGAACATGCAAACTCCACGCAGGAAGGCCACTGTTGGAATTGTTCAAACCCCCTCCCCAGCCGGGAATCGAACTAGCGACCTTCTTACTGTGAGGCTGCAGTGCTAACAAACTGCCCCCCCCCCCCAAAAGTGTTGGTTTTAAGAATGTACAAGTAAATGGTAAATTGGTAAATCAAAACAATACCAGAAACAAATAGAACATTACAAACCAATAAATTACCAAAAACGGTATAGGCTGAAGCCAAGGCCTATAATTGCCTACCCTATTCAAGTAAATAAAGGGCTAGAAGAATCAATATTGGTACAATACTTTTTAATAAGGCTGTAAATAAACATATTTATGTAAGGAAATTATTCTGTGGAATCTATACACTATTTATTAACTAATTAATGCATAAACAACCAAATTATTATCCCTACCATAAAAATTTGGCATTATCTCGACAAGAGAAGCTGATTTTTGGCAAGTTTACCAAGGTGAACCGAATCCACCAAAAAACACATAGTATCCTCCTTATTTTCAAAATTTGTGATGAAGCATTACAGTTAGAGTTTATAATTAGGTGTACAGAAACAAAGTTGTCACTGGTACCATTTCAAAAGTCTAAATTTGGCTTTGTCTTCACAAGAGAAGCAGATTTACGGAATATGGAGGCCTTGTCATAGCAGTGAACTGAATCCATCAAAAACCACTTTATTCTCCATATTTATGAAGATTCTGGTAGTTTTCAAACCTAACGTTGAAGTCGCGTATAACTGCACTATTATCGATCGATATCAATGCCAATGTTGGTATCAAAATCAATATTTGTATTGATCCACCTGCCACCACTTGTTTTATTTTCCTCCTTTTTTAAAAATTGCGAGACACCAAATGATAAACGGATGATCCAGAGAAACTTAACATTTGGCTTGTAGCCATTTGGCAATAGATGCTGAGGGCTGTGTGATGGGAGCTTTGATGATGGGACTTGTTCTGACGAATGCTACGAATGCTCAAAGGGATAAACATCTATGTGGGGGAGAGGGGTGTAAAGCCAATGCCTCAGGCGGTTTGCTTTGATACTTGGGTTATTTCTGAGCATTTTTGCAGTGTTGAAGGACCTTGCTATCCCGCTGTCAGGGACGGAGGTTATTTTTGATCCAACACTGTTTAGGAGGATGATGCAATAAACCCCTAACCATATCAGTTTTATTCAGAGAGTTAAATTTGTGCTTTTGCTTTCTAAATTTGAACAATTATCAGAAAAAAGCAAAGATAAGTAATCTGAAACAAGCTGAGCTTGTGTTTTATTGACAAAATGTGTAACAAATAGTACTTCAACATCCTATCAAAGCAAACTTTGGACTATTCAGAAAGCAGCATTTACACCGGGGGTCAAAACAGCCAAATTCCAGATATCTTTAATAGATATGAGAAATTCAATGAGCTTAAGAACTCTAACAAAAGCAACCAAATAAAAATAATGCATTAATGTTCAGGTATCTTTACTTAAATATTATTTTTTCTCACAGCTTTTTTGTGTGTATTTGCTACATTATGGCTCAAATATGCTTAATGCTTTTAATTTTCTTAAATATCTTTTAAATTTAGTTTCAATGTACCATTTTAGTTATAAATGACTTCTTTCCAGTGGAACAGAAGAACATGGAACGAGACAAAACGACAACAGACAAGAATGAGGCTGAGTGTTGTGATAAGAGGAGCCTGTAACTAATGATGTAGATGAAAGCAAAGGAGATAACTGCAGACATAGAAGATTCACAACAAGACCGTTCTTACGTCTGTTCTTGTTTAGATTAACACTTTGAACTGGCTTTAATAATAAGAACATGCCTTTTGCCTTCCGTCATTACTTTAATGATCCACTTTTCACCAGCTGATTTTATCTGAGGTTCATTAACATTTCACTGAAACCTCAGATGGAATAATTTTTAAAAGGGAATCTTTTTACTTTCATCAACGCAGGACAGGACTTTTCTTTTACTTTCTTTTTTTAATAAAGTTGATTCTATTGTACTTCTTATGTTTCTGTTATTAAAAATTGGTGTATTTTTATTTTGTCTTTGACAAGTATGTTAAGACTAAGTTTCTGGAAGCTGAAAGCAGAGATTTAGATTTGAAAAGAACCCAGATGAAAATGCTTGCTTGACATGTGAGGACAGTTTCAGGCTGTCAGGGCGAAGGCAGGCCAGGTTAATGGTGACACACCTATTTTCTCTTACGACATGTTTCAGCAAGTATGACAAATCAATGGAGTGAGGCGCTGAGAATGAGCGAGACGGACGGAGAGTGTGGGTGAGGAGGAGAACGTGGGCAGAAGAAAAAGTTAAGAGGAAGAGAAGACGCCACTTGCAACGGATTTACACTTCTATTCGACCTCAGGAAGACTTGGTTCTTATGTTATCTAGACCGAATAACCTGGTGAGTCTGCCTCATTTTCATGTCTATGAGCTCTGAATGTGTGATGGTTTTTGTCATTCACAAGACAGGTTGCAAACTGTCCGAGGATTCAAAGCAGTGCTGTTGCTCCTGGAGCAAAAACTTTCCTTTTAAAGAGCAAATCTTTATGCATGTTGTGACATCACTGCAAGTGTATTTGACAGCTGGGATTCCTCAGATAAAAACATGTCAGGAAAACTAGATAATGCAGCAGTTCTCTGGATTGTGTTTTCCAAAGAGTTTTCCTTTGTAGGTGTAGGTCTTTAGACATACCTTCGAGTCATAGAGCACACAAACACGCCTTTTTGAGTAACTCAGGTTTTATAGCCTTTAGGTTTTCAGGAAACATTGTTCATTTGAATGAGTGTAAGAAAAAGCTTCAGCGAAGGAGGAACCAGAGTCATAATGTGACATGTCAGTGATCTGGTTACCGTCACTCAATGTTGGATGATTGCACAATAAAAACATTTGTACCCTCTGTTTCTGCTTTGATGCCTGCCAATGTGGTTTGACCGGCTTTCTGTAAACACTCGCCATGTGGCCACATCGCTTTGTTCCTCTTCTGCAGCAGCTTGAAAGAAATGCTGCATTCACGTCATTAAAGCTCCTTGATCATGTCTTTTCAAACAAAATGTGAATATTTACATTTGGAGTGACATTCAGAAACAAGGTGGCATTAACCCTTTACCTGCCTGTTTTACTGTTTGGTAGAGCAAATTTTGAGTGCTTATAAATGGTATTAAAAATTTATGGAAATAAACATGACTGAGTCATAATGATTGTTTAAGGAACGTAATGTTAAAAGTAAACATTTAACTGTTTCAGGATTTTGACCATTTAACTGTTGTTACTACAGTATATTATTACAATTTTTTTTAGATCCTTCTTCTTATTGTCCAAAAGTAAAGAAAAAAATGTAAAGAAAGTTTTTTCTTGCTTTTTCCTTTGTTTAAACATTAAAGGGTTGAAATAGTATTTACTTTGCCACAATGATCATGCCTATTTAATCTTGTTTTTGTTGCTGTGATTTTATTAATAAAACTTTTAAATTATCTAATGATACTTTTCATTTTTATAAAACAGGCTGCATCTAAGTTAAATAAAAATTACAATAAAAATGATAATGTGGAGGATTCGCTGCTGAATATTCAGTTCTCATATGTCTAACTAAATGAAAACTCATGTAGACATAATTTTAAATAATGTAATGTTGTTTTTTAAGTCTAACTTTGAAAATAGAGTATACTATTGTCTTGTTTCCTTTTGTTCAAACTTCATAATATACATAGCATCATTCAAAGGTTTAGACACATCTACTGATTCAAAATTTACTGGTGCCCAAACTTTTTAATGGTGCACACACAGAAGATATAATAACAGCATTTAATGTGCAAAAGTCATTAGACAATGTTTAGTTCTTTATATGTTGCAAGGAAAAATGGAAATAAGTTCAGCTATTTATTAAATGTAATAATTTAAATTAGAATAAAGCTTTTAATGCACTATTTAAGGGAATATTGTAGCTTTTAGGCAAGCTTTCTTCTGTCTTCTTTATCAGGAATTGTTCTTTTGATTTCATTCAAAGTACCTGTCTGCATGTTGGCTGCCTTTTGTTTTACCCCTAAATTCTTTAAAACTATCCCAAACTGCTTTGTTAATGTTGAGGTAGCAACAGTGGAGGATCCATCACTCCAGGAGACTTGTTGCCACTGATTTTCAGTCCTTTGCATTTGGCCTCAACTTATCCGTTTCCCAAATGGCTCCTAGACAGCCATCCCTCCATGAGGACCATTTCTGGTGAAGTTTCAGCCAACAGAAGTGGCAGGATGCCCAGTCTGGGTATGCCATGCGTGCTGACCACTCAGTCAAAAGGATATGCCTGTGGCCAAGTAGCCAGGTTGCATATCAATTGGAGACATAGTTACAGGATCCTCAACTGTTATAAGTAGATGAATCCTCTAATGGTTTCAGGTGTAATTTCAGGTCTTTTGTCCGATCTTAATTAATTTCTAAACATGCAAAGTTGACTTTTTGAGCTTTTTATTATGTTATCATGCCATTCCCTCCCCGTAAAACATACCCGGAGGGTACGTTGACTCATTCATGCATATTTGAAAAATCCCTAAATCTTCTGTGGAAACCAACATGGCTGCCAGAACAGCTGCTACTACAGAGCACCTCCAATACCACAAAGCTCCTCCCCCTCCCCTGCTGAGCTCCGCCCTATCTGAGGATAAGAGTGTTGTGATGAGTGGAGTGAGCAAGTTCGAAACAGCAGGAGGCATCTTATAGGGACAGCAGGGAATTTTTAAGGTGTCAGATCAGATGCAGACATGGAGTGATGTCACATTTCTTTAAGGTTGATTTGTATGTATGCTGTATTTTCAAAACTGCTGAAGGTAACACAGTTATTTGGCAGTGCCATAACAGGGAATTATGTGCCTAATAATGACATGAAACCCCCTCTTTAAGGATGACACTTTCAGATATTGTTCATGCTGTAGTTTTTCAGGCCTGAAACTTCTTACTTTACATCCCAGTTGTTCAACTTCTTCAAAATCCCAACCCTTTAAAGGAGAACTCAGTAACTTTTTCACCTTAATAAATGCTTTTGGAATCACTGTGGGGCTAAACAAAGTGTTTATGGAGGGATTTGATGCCTGTCAAGTTCTGTGATCTGTGGTATCTCTAGCATTTTTTGGAATAGGTGACTAGAGAGTTGGAACAAAAGATGCGTCTTGGTGACAGGCTGTTATTTAAAAAAAAGTACCTAAACATATCATTTACAACATGCATTTTTTTTGCAAAGTTGTCTTTTAGTGTAAACACAACTTTGGTTCATCCCTTGAGTTAGGTGCCTTTCTTTCTATCTATACACACACATATATATATATATATATATATATATATATATATATATACTGTATATATGTATATATGCCTGAATGGTTGAAACATTATCAGCTACAAGAGCTGCACTGAAAATGAGTGAAAAACATTAAAATGAAAATATCTAATGTAATTTTTGACCTGCATTAAATCCTGGATAACTATTGCTCAAAACTGCTGATTACAAGAAAGTCTGGAAACAAAACAAGGAGAAAAAAACAAAACGCCCTACAACGCAACCAACAGAGTGATTCTATCTGTTTGTAGATGTTATGTCACCTTGTGAGCACTTACCACTACAACCAATTACGCAGTAAATTATCTGTGATAATCCAATGTTAAAGCACAGATTGCTTAGAAAAATCAAACAAACTGGTTGAGCAAGATCTGGGTGTGAGCATTTGATTATATGGCCAAGAGCACTGACAGTGGATGACAGCCGTTTGAAGGATGTGATTTTGTATAATAGTTCAAACATGTAGAACAGGTGATGGCACGTTATCTCTAAATCAAAACATTTCTATGACATAAAACAGTTACAGTACATCACAAGTACTACAGAGACTTGGCATGAACAGTTTTATGTGCTTTATGAACTGATACTGAAGCTAGTTTGGAAATATCGTAGGATTCAGTTCACTGATGTCACTTTCAGGACTTTTTGACCTTGTTTATAAAGCTTATTGATCAGGTTTACTAAAAACAAATTAGTAAAATTTTACAACATACTTTTAATACAAATGCAGAACTGCACTACTTTGTTTCAGCCTCTGCAAGAAAATTGCACACATAATGAAACGAGTATAACCAAAATGTATATTTGAATATTTTTTGAGGCACAGTAAAGAGAACAATTCTAAGATTTGTTGCATCAGTTTATGTTACTGGTGGAGAATGAATAAAGATGGCACATAGCACAGATGAAACGTTTCAGGCTTCTCTACAGTTCAGATAGTTCAGGTGAGGTCTCTGAGATGTTTGGCCTCTGTTCTCATTATCCCCCAGTTTGGGGACCTCTTGTTAAGGCTCTTGTTAAGCTGCCAGTACATGTTTTTGCGCTCCTGAAGCAACTCATCGTTATGATGTGTGTGTTAAAACCAAAACACATCAGTAGTTGGAAAATCTGGATACTGGCTGCAGGATTTAATTTAGTCAAAACATACAGCTATTGCAGCTCGATAAGTATCAAACTTAAAGGTTGAGTTCATCAGTGTTATTTGCAGCAGTGCTTAATCCTTTTTCTTTTCAAATTAGTACAGTAAAATATGTATGTAGAACCTCATTGCATATGATAGACTGAAGCTGAAGTCCAAAATTCCTTTCCAACATACAGCAGAGAACAAATCATTGATAAAAATAAAAAAAAAGTGCAAGAGCTTTCAAACTGTACATAAACACAGAAACAAGCTCATTTTTCTAGCAGATATTCACAGATTTGTCAGATATTATATTTTGTTGTCAATGTTCTGGTTTGAGTTTATGCTGTTCTTTCTTGTGCTCACTTTTAAAAACAAATGGCTTGCAAAACAAAAAGTTGCTCATGTTAGACTGTGCACAAAGTCTTGACTCACCTGTCTCCAGTTGTGGAATATTAATCTAAGTGTAAATTATTGCTCAATTATTGACAGCAGCAGTGACTGTTGCTCGCTGCTCATGTCTGGTCTCGTTGTTCAGGAATTAGGAGTCCCAGTAAAAACCTGTTACACTACCGCTTCCCTCCCACACTTTTTCTGCATGAAATTAATACTTGTCAAACTGCTGCCTGCACCAGAGAAAACATGGAGGCCAGGTCCTTTATAAGGCTGAGAATCTAGTCTTGCATGTAGGTGTCAAGATAGAAAAATCCCAAATAACCATATTAGTTGCTGAAAACGCAGTCAGTGTTATAACTGTTATTTTAACTTCTGAGGAAGAAAAATGCACTAAATTAATCCTGTGTGTAAATGATTCTCTCCAACAGGTAACGAAAATGGACAACGGTAACTGTTGTTCCACAAATGCCACAACTGATGAAACCATTGTGGACAACCAAGCAGCCACCGCTCTGGGTGCCCTCATCCTCACCATCGTCTTCCTCCTGGGATTCCCCGGAAACCTTTTTGTCATCTGGAGCATCCTTGCACGAGCCCGAAAGCAATCTGTCACCACCTTACTCATCCTCAACCTCGCGATCGCTGATGGCTCATTGATGGCTCTGACCCCGTTCTTCATTGTCTACCTGGTTTTGAAGAACTGGATCTTTGGGAATGTGATGTGTAAGATCCTTTTCTACCTCTGTCTGGCCAACATGTACGCCTCCATACAGCTCATCATGCTGATGAGCATCTACAGGCTGGTGTCGGTGCTCTGGCCCCAGCGCATCAGCACCATCACCGGCCACAGGACTGTCATGCGTGTGCTGGCGGTGGTGTGGGTGCTGGTGATGGTTGCCTCCATCCCTGCGCTCTTCTTTCGAAAAGTGGAGTTGAAAGGGAAAAGCTGGGTGTGTGATTCGGTCCACAATGAAGACAGCCATGTAAGTGAAGAACTTGATTAATAACTAGAAAGCTACTTTTCTCCATATTCCCACCTATTTTCATCTTCTCTCCCCTCCACAGGTGGTCCTGCAGTACACGCTGGAGCTTGTGTTGGGATTTCTAATCCCCTATACGGTCATCTTAGTCAGTTACTTTTGCATCCTGCGGCGGATCCGACAGACCAAGTTCCGCCGGCGCATCCGCAGCGAGAAGCTCATCCTGGCCATCGTGTTGACTTTCTGCCTCCTTTGGCTGCCGTACCATGTGGTCAACATTGTTCAAGTATGTCACTTGACATCATCATTCAATTTTTTTAAAAAAGAACAAAGCAAAAAACCACTCATTTTGTTTTACAGGTCACCTGGGCTGTGTATCCAAATGATTCAGCAAAAGAAGTGTAAGTGACGACACAATATCATTTCTATGCTATTTATCAAAACTCAAACACAAACCAATACCATCCATCAAATATTAGGAAATTAGTAATGTACAGCTGCGTCGGAGTCTAAGGGCCGGATCTATCAAAGGTTTGCATGTATAAACCTGTGAGCTGTCTTATTGCACATGCAAAAAAATGTACAAACTGATCTATCAGTGTGCAAAAAGGGTTGTGTCTTTCAAAGGTGCTAAATAGCGCGTCGACTCCTGATCCAAGTCCTCATAAACTGACCACTTCTGAGGCTCTGCACAGATACCTGTTGTGTCATTTTTATATCTATCATACATATTCTAAATTATATTTTCATTTCCTTCTTCCCCTAATTCTGTATCTTCTCCATTTCCATAGGGTTGTATTTCCTTTTGCGCTGTTGTCTCTTTCAATTCACCACATTGCACACCTCAAAACACGCGAAACCCTCATTTATAGAGGGGCGCTTCCAACATGTTTGCACCTGCAGCCATTTATGATCCGGCCCCAAGTGGATTATTTAATATTTGATCATTTGTCTTTTAAAAAAATTGTCTGTAGAATTCTACACATGAAAATCCAAGACATCATAAGAGAGATAAAAAAAACTCCATCAAATGCTTCACAGAAATAGATCTGATAAATTGAAACAATAGTTACATTTTTGCACAAATTATGTGCTTATGCTATTTCCACTGCATAGGTGAGACTTATTTATTTATGCTAACTGCTTAGGATGATGGTGCACACTTCAAATGCCTGTAAAAGTAACTACTGTAGGAGACTGCTTAAACAGTTTGCTAAATGTCAATGCCAATGATCTTAGATTTAAGAATAACTTTCTTTTTTTTCCAACCTGGACCTTATTTCTAGGAGTATATACGTGCATTTACTCACTGGTAAAGTTTCTGCATCACTTTGAGTCCTTCGGAAGATATTACGTTGAGTCGCTCTTCGGTGAACGTCCAGAATCATGGCGGAGACGGGGCAGCCACTATATAAGACATTATCTGCAGACAAAACTCCTTGATTTTCACCAATATTTTAAGTAGAATGAACGAACGAACGAATACTATTGTCCTGTGTGTCCAGATTTAGCTTTCCGTTAGTTATCAGGATGTACTTCACACTTTTCGGGCCGCATGTTCATGATGCATAGTCCTTCTTTCATTCATTTTACTTAAAGAACTGATGAAATGAGGGAGTTTTGCTACAGATAAAGTCTTTAATAGTGGTTGCCCCGTCTCTGCCTTGATTCTTGACATTTACCGAAGAGCTAGATAACTTTCGAAGGACTCTGGTGAGTAAATGCACATATATACTCCCAGAAATAAGGTCCAGATTAAAAAAAAAGAAAGTTATCCTTTAATATTCTGTTCTTGTTTCTTTTCACCAGTCTGGGCAAAATATGGAGGCGGAGTCGTGCTGTCACCTCTGCTATTGCCTTCATCAGCAGCTGTGCCAATCCGGTGCTTTACTTCTTCGCAGGGAAGTCCTACATCCGACGAGAAGGGTTTTTATTCATGGCTCGCTTGTTCGAGGGCACAGGACTGCTGGACTCATCCAGAAAAAGCCGACAGAACAGCCAGAACAGTCGAGACAAAGACAAAGATGCAGAAGTTGTTGTTCTGAAAGACAAAGATCCAGACTCCACCACCAATTCCAGCAGTAACGCCAAACCAGTGAAAAACGGTAAATAGGGGATGCATGGGACTTGGTGGTGGCACCACTGGAACACTGAACCACTCAGGCGTTTACGTTTCCCTTCCGTCCAATCAAAAGCAGATTTCAGTTTTAGCAGGACTCTGTGCACAGCTGATTCCTGCCAATCAGAGACAACAACAACAACAACACAGACTCAGCTGCGATGACTCTAACTGAGACTGTTACAGACTTCAAAATCATCTGTAACTTGAGACTGCAACTGGAAATGCTTACACACAGAAGCCTCGGACAATGTTATTTTTGTTTTTTCTGTACGTTAGTCTAAATATCTGGGCCTCACGCTGGTCTGAACTATGGGAGGATGAATTACAATCCAGGATACTCAGACTGCTCCCTTTATTTAATCAGCCACCCATCAGTGTTGATGGAACTGGTGCCATGACTTGACTGCATGTACTGAACTTTTTTTTTTTTTTTTTTTCATTATTTTGCTATACTTCTAAATGTATTTGTCCAGACTGTTGAGAAACACCAACTCCTGTGTGACAAATACTACCAGGACACATTTCTGGTTCAAATGCATGCTGATGTATTTCTGATGCCCTCTTTTACTCTTTTCTATGCTTAGAAACCCATATCATTGCTTAAATATTGATATTATTCTGTTTAGGGGAACTACTACAATAGGACTGCATTGTTTCATGTTAAAACGTTTTGTTTTTCATAATGTACAGTACATTGCTGCAGCATATTTTGTCACCCTTTATTCTTAATAGACCCAAATAGCTCAATGAAAATCTGATTGGTCAAAAAGGCAAGTGCAAGGCAGCTATTTGTGCTGAGGTGTGTCCATTTATCCAGTATGGCACTGTGAAATGCTGGTCTGTGGAAATGTGCAGTAGTTTCTTTAAAGACCACCTGGACTCCAACTAAAGTGTTTTTTTTGTTGTTGTTCAGGAGCAGTGTCTCCAGTTATAGAGACTGTGGTGTGGATTTATTTTTTTTTTTTTTAGTTTTATAACATTTCTGACTTAGTTACAGCGCTATAATTTTGTGCTATAGCACAGCAAAGGGAAATTAATATGATTGAAACACACGTTTCACATAATGGAAGTTGAATCAGCTGTGTGATCAGCTGTCTTCATTAAAGGAATGTAAATTACCAGATGAATCATCAAGCAGGGTACCTCCTGGCTCTGTTTTACCCAAACTGTAACACAATCATTCAGCAGAAGCTCAGAAATGCTGTTTTGTAACTTGAATTTCATTTTTAACAAAACAACTGCAGTTTAACAGGCACAAGGATAAATGTCACCACATCCTAAACTCCATAGCTGGAATTGTATCCTATGGTGCTACATCTCTGCCATTGTATCCATTCATGTTTTTGACGCACTATGAGGGCAGATCTGCCACTTGAAATGTTAATGTCACCAGGGATTTACTGTATTGTGATGTACATATCTTCATAATTTTATTTTGTATTGAACAGATTATTTAGCCAAGAGAAAAGTTATATGTGGAGCTTATCAAACTTTTGCATCTGTCAGCCACATTATGAAAAACTGCATCCAAAGATCTCTAATGTTTGTGTAGGTCCTCCTTGTCACACACAAACTGCTTAACATCAGCTTTGTGGGAGGGATGGGGGGACTGGTACATCACCTTTATGGCAGCAGACCCTGCATTGATACCTGACCCAGGTATCTGACAAGGCTTGACCTCCGTCTTGTGTCCCTCCAGCTGTTCCCGAGGGTTTTTTGTGATGTGGCGAGGGTGCTTTGTCCTGCTGGGAGAGACTTTTTGCCACATTATTTGCTAGTTGAAGGCCTCAGTGAGTTTGTAGCATTCTGTGAAACCCTTCAGTTGTTTTCACATTTTGTTTACTGATGATTTAATGTTAAAAAGATTTTTGTACCATTTTGTATCAATTATCTATATTATGTTCAGAGGTGTCAAAAACAGGCTCAAAGTAGAAAGTAGAAATCCTGTCCAGCAGTTTTTACAACCAACCAATCACTGAACCAGCTGGGATTAATTAGCTCCTCTGCCAAGTAGATGAGCTCGTTAGTGAAAACACCTGTTGTAAATGCACTGGCAGATCCAAAAATGTGGCAGGATTTCTACTGAAAAACTACTTTTACTTCTACTTTTGACACCTCTGATTATTTTTTTTTTTCTTTGCAAAGTCAATGATGTCTTTGTACAGGAGGAGAGCTGCAAGTCTTAGATGATGTTTGTGTGTGTGTGTGTGTGTGGGGGGTTTTTTTTTTTGGCCATGTCATGTTAAAACGTGAAATTCTGGATGACAGAAATCAGTTTTTATCAAGAACATGCCTGGATTCACAACTATTAATGTGTCCTTCGACTCTGACAGTCATTGCCACATCATGATTCTGTCACCACCATGTTTTACTGGTTTCCCCTGATGGCTTAAGTTTGTTTTGCTTAATGGGTTACAGTTTTGTCTTCTGTGGCGTTGCAGCTCCTTCAGGGTTACCTTTGGTTCCTTTGTTACTTCTCTGACTAATGTCCTGTTGTGGTAAGCTTGTTGTTATAGGACCCATCCCTAAAATGTACTTTTTTTTTTTTATCTGATCTGAGAACTCAGTGTCTTTATTGTGCTTTATGTACTGGTGGTGTTCTATCTTACTGCAGTTATGTTGCAGACTGGGTTTTTTCATAACAGGCATGTATAAAAGGCTGCAACTGAATGAATTATGTGACTTTACTATGTATAAGTTAGATGACAAAAAGTCACTGCTGAGTTAGGTGATAATTCTCTGAGCCATTTGATTTCATCTTTTGAAAAGACCAGTTTTGACAATTTAAACTGATACATTTTCACTGAAAAACTACAAAATGAAGCAAAACATGAAAAGAACCTGACACATTACACGCATTTATGCAACTCAACACATCCTGTCTCTCAGACAGACAAAGATACGTGAAAAGAGGAATATGCTGTAAACGGCTGCCAAAAAAGTCTGATGCAAGAGCAAATACAACAAAGCAGAGGTATGATTTAAAACTCCTGTATCAACAAGTTCCTCCAACAAGTTTACGGGAATATTTTCCTTCTTCCCACTTATTCACCCTTATGATAAATCCTGTATTCATTCCTGCTCTTCTATGTAAAAAGATGCCCTCACTTCCCAAAACAATATTCCCCTTTTCTTCCGAGGTGTTTCATGAATGTAAACAGTTGGTGAGGTGTTGGTGATTGTTTAAACTTGATTTAATATTTTCATTTAGAAAGCTGCAGCAGCTTCATGAGGATTAGACCCTGATTTCTAGATTGATATCCACAAAAGATAGAGGATGTCAGGTCAACATTTTACCATAAAACTACCAGTATATCCTAATATTTAATGCACCAGTCTGCAAAAGTAAAATACAGCAGTGATATGAGTGGGAGGAACAATGGATACCTCGCAACCCAGTGAGCTCAAACTGGCTTCCTGTGGCCAGTGGTTTTCCCCTCACATGACTTGTTCTTACTCAATAAGTTAAGTTTTTCACTCAGAGACTTAATAGGAGTAAGAGGAGCTGAGAAGTTTGGAACAGGTATAAAGTTGAGAGAAATTTCTGGTGTGGACTGACTGTGACTTAAAAGAAAGACATCATCAGGTGAAGGTAAGATTAATAATCTTTGGACGGTTTATCACAGAGTTTGAGAAACTATCTTGCTTCATCAATTGAATGTAGTTTTCTGTACATAATGCTTTAAAATAAATAAATATTTAAAAAGTTTGACACAAGTTTGAGATTTATCTTGTTCTTTATGTGCACTAAAATATCCCTTCCAGTTTTCTAGTTATCATTTCAGAGATTTATTGAGATTCATTCGGTACATTTAGTTTTGTTATACGAGTTCTGCATTCAGATGTTAGATTTAAAGTATGAGAAAAAACAGGAATGTTGCTTTATTTCAGGAGTTCAACTCATTTATCTCTCTTGATACTCAAATCTGTGAAGAATTTGAAGTAAAATAAGTGTTTCAGTGGAAATATTTTAAATATTTGAGTAAATAACAGAAAAACAGAAAGAAAAGCAAAACGCTTAAAGATAAATCAGTCAAGACTCTTCCATGAGACTAACCACCATACTTGTGAAATCAGTGTGTAGTGATGGTAATATGTAATTCATGACTAAAAAATTGTGAAATAGCTTAGAGTACTATCATCTATTGCAATAAAAGTAACACAACATATCCTGTTTTCTCAATTTCTCTCATTTTAAAGGTTGGGTCACTTCCAGAGTTGTTCAAGCCCAGTTCACATTCCAGGCTCTCCCAATGGCATCCAACATAAACAATACCACCTCCTTCCAGCAGCCTTCTTCTCCCCCCTTTGCTCGGTCTATCAGCGTCTCCGCCCAGGTTGGAATCGCCATCCTGACCCTGGCGTTTTTGCTGGGCTTCCCTGGAAACTTGTTTGTGGTTTGGTCGGTGCTCTGCCGGGTGAAGAAGCGCTCGGTGACGTGCTTGCTGGTGCTGAATCTGGCTGTGGCGGACGCCTTCGTGCTGCTCAGCGCCCCTCTTTTCCTCCGGTACCTAGCTGGAGGACGGGGCTGGGAGTTTGGCTCAGCAGCGTGCAAGCTGGTGCATTACTTGTCAAGCGTCAACATGTATGTGTCCATCTACCTGATCTGTCTGATGAGCATGGACCGCTGGCTGGCTGTCACAAGGCCTTTTGTGTCTCAGAGAATGAGAACGAAGCGCTCCCTGCTCTTTCTCCTACTGGGGGTCTGGGTGTTAGCCTTCATCCTGTCCCTGCCGATGCCGTTCTACCGCAGGTGAGACGAGGACTCTGTCCCTATTAACCAATTAAATCATATTTTTAAATGTGTTGAATGTTTTCTGCAGGTTTCCCCAATGTGTTTTTGCATTTTGCTTTTGGTCCTGGGGTTAGGGGGTGGCCATTTCCAAAACACCAAGGGGCCGTTCATGAGAGGATGATTGCGGATAAAAATGGCAAAATATTTCATCGGAAGTGCCTTTCGTTCACACAGCAACGGCATTATTCTGGGTTGAAGGCGCAAAAATCTGAAGACTCACTCCAAAGTTGAATTCCTAAAGACGCGATGCGGTTGTGTTCTTGTCTGCACAGTCCAAAACACAAAAATTATAGTGGACCTGCTCACCCCATGCTCATGTTGCATGTGCGTTGATGTCACACCCAAATAGGAAACACAACAATATAAGTAATGTATGTAAACCCAGCGGATCTAAGGTGGTTTTTACGCATGCGCGCGGACATAGTTCCATCACAGCACCACCTAACGGCCTGGCGTGCATATCCAGTCAAATTCCACACACTCTTGCGTTCTCGTATGCACGCAGATTTCTTCATGACGATGCTCATGTAAATGCGGATAAAAAGATGAAG
The DNA here is from genome assembly GCA_023101725.1 of Atherinomorus stipes. Classification (NCBI taxonomy): domain Eukaryota; kingdom Metazoa; phylum Chordata; class Actinopteri; order Atheriniformes; family Atherinidae; genus Atherinomorus; species Atherinomorus stipes. Next base: position 37,917 of record JALJCO010006931.1, on the reverse strand, counting down.
ACGAGACGCCACTTTTGCGTCTTCTCTTCTTATCGTGGCCGTGTGAACGTAGCCCAAAAAAGAGGACATTTTTCAAGACTCAACAAAACTAGGATAAAAACTAAAAAATAGTATCAAAGTCATTACATACGAGTATAACTGTTGATTTTAAGGTCTACTTTTTATATTTGAGGCTTTTCCTGGCTGCTTCCAACAGTGTTTTGTTTGAGAGAAATTTCCTGTTCGTCTGTGCACTCCGACATGAAGTTGACACAAATTTGCAGTTCTGCCTTGACACTTTCCACATCGAGACAATCTCTCTCATTTCTCCATGCTGAGATCATCATTGAAAAGACACGTTCTGTATGTGCCTTGCTGCATGGAATGGAGAAGATATAGGCGCTGACTTTCCTCAGGTTCACCCATGGGACATCTGCTTTGGAAAAAAGCTTCAGATACCGCTCCTCACTGTGGCAACCTTCCATTTCTGGGGAGCTGAAAATAGTTTCCACCATGCTGTATTCCTCACAGAGTCCATCCATATCAATGTTTTTAGTTTGCAGGCTTGGACTGATTAGCTGTTTAAGTCTGCGGTTCACAGCAAACCCAAAAAATGGTCCTTTAGTCTCCTCTCAAGTTTTCCTTTAAGTTCAGTCATCCCCTTAAAGGTTATACTAAATGATTTTGCCTCAAGTGCCTCAATGCAGTCTGAGAACACCTTCAGAATGTGACAGAGGAAGAGGAAGTACATCTCAGATACTTCGGTCCTGTCCTCTGCAAAGCACTTTCCCAAAATCTTAGGACATTCCTCGTCACCCAGGCTCTGGAAATAGCTGGTCAGGGGCTTCCAGAACTTCAGCATTCGGTCGATAGACAGCAGCAGAGACAGCCATCTTGTGCTGATGTGCAGCAGGTTGCATTCATCCACCTCCACAAACTCAAAAAACTCCGTCGGCTTAGTGTTCTACTGGCTGATATGCTGAAATGGCTGCACACCTTAAACACGACATTTTATGTGCAGAGACCAAAACTCGATGCTGGCCTACATTTGAGTCCCAGTCTGAGGGCTTTAGCTTCTCTTTCCTGCTATGCAACTTTCAAATAAAGGGCACCACTACCCCTGGTACTAGCAACAGCAACAACAATAACAACAAAAAGATGTTCATTTTACATTTCAGATGAGAACAAATTAATTTCATAAAATGATTGTTAAAATTCAAATGAATATGTTCATCACAAAACCAGGAGAGCATAACAAAAATAGTTTTGTTACTACATAGTACAGAAAAAAACTATATTCGACAGTTTGACTTTATTCTTTACTGTGATACAATAGTCTGCTACAATTCATCAGCAAAATACTGAAGTTGATATTGTTTACCACAACTCCATGTGTATGGGTAGTTTTCATGTACAGGGCACCTATAAGTTACCGTAGCTGTATCTATTTAGCTGGAGCAGAGTCGTAGTAATCCTTTCATGATCCCTAGAGGGTGTGATTATCTGTATCATTGCAACAGAGGAACAGAACAAAGAAAGGAAAATCATTGGCTTACTGAATGTAATTCCTGGTTCTCTGATAACAAAGCAAGGCATTTTACTATGGGAATTCCCTCTGCATTACAAACCACTGCTCATGGTTAATTATCATCACCTGAAGGTCTAGCTGCGGTTCCAAAAAATCCAAGACTCTTGATTGTCATTGCTCCTCTCAACCTTCTTTCAAGGATCTTAAGAACAATGTCAGCATTCCCATGGGTTAGCGATTCAAGCTTGGGCATGTTCAGCACTCATTCACAGTATGCAGATTGGATAAGGGTCCTTACCCAAGATGGGGGCTCCACATGATGCAGGATGCAGCATCTTCAGCTGTCTATTCTGACCTTTAAAGGCAGTAGCAGCTGTAGCCACAGCAGGAAATGAGGGAAAACAAAGCTTGTGGCACCACATTAACCATCAGTTAATGCTCTTAATGTTGCGCCTTGAATGGTCTTGTTCATTAAATGTGGTTTACAAATAAACTTGCCTTGTCTTACAGACTAGCTTGTTAACAAGTTAAAGCTAGGTTAGAAAGCTACTTTAAAACACTTCATGTGTGATGCTAGATATTAGTAAATGTGTCTGTAAAGTAGGGATGTAACTATATGAGGATTTAATATCATGGTTATCATTTTTATCATGGTATAATAGAAATACCCCCCAGCATCTTTAAAAATATCCAAAATGGTTTAAATGTCTACTTTGTCCTTTTTAAAGGGGGAAAACTCTCCAGACTGCCCATGTGGGTGCCTTCGTTGGCCTCCACCATGTTTTGATAAATTAAACATTGCAAACTGGGACTTCTGCTTTTCCAGCCAATGAGCAGCATCACTGGGAGTTTTTGAAAGTGCAGTCATCAATCATGGTTTTAACGATAATTAAAATTTGAAACAGTATTACTAATTGTTGACAATTTTATCCCGATTAACCATTTTACCGGTAATCGTTACAAGGTGGACAATGTTCAATCTCATAGCAGCAAATGCATTTAAAATGAGCACATAGTTAAGTTTTTACTTTTGTCATGAAACAATGTCCGTACAAATTTAACTAATTTTTTTCTGTCTCTGTGGTGGAACAGCCTGTCTGCTTACTAACTCACTTTTTCCTTATGTGAATCTTCCTCTGTATTCAACAGTAATCTGAAGAAGACTCTGACAAACAACATCACTTTGAGCTTTTGTGTCCCCTACCACTGGAAAAGTGTGGGCCACCGGGTTTTCCAGTACCTGTTTGAGACCATCATGGGATGCCTGGTCCCCTTTTCACTCGTCAGCACCTGTTACTCCTCCGTCGTTTGCCGCCTGCAGAATGCCAAGTTCCAGCGCAGAGGACAAAGCAGCCGCCTGATCCTGCTGATCATCTGTGCTTTTGCAGTGTTCTGGCTCCCATATCACATTGTCAACATCATTGAGGTGATTCTCTTGTTACACACACCTTTGACTCCTGTGGCAACGTTTGGTCAATGCTTTCAGTTTGCATCAAAGCTAGTGGCTTGTTGATAATGTGCCTCTTTTTTTTACAAGGCTTTTAAACTTTTTTGTCCCTCCAAAGTCTTTTATTTCAGCACTGGCTCTGATTCTAAACTCCTCTTGCTCCCTTAGGTGTGTGGTTTCTTGCAAGACAGCAGTTCAGTGATTAAGGCTGCTCATACAGCCAGACCCAACGTCACAGCCTTCGCCTACTTCAGCAGCGCGGTTAACCCCATCCTCTACGTATTTGCTGGCAGTTCCCACATCCGACAGGCTGGTTTCAGCTTCATGGGCAAGCTGTTCGAGGCCACCAACTCAGAGAGCAGAAGTACATCCACCTTCACCCGGAGCAGCCGCAGTGGCTCCTCACCCGATGAAAACTCCATCCTGCAATCGATGTCGACTAAACTCGGGAATGCTTTCAAAGGAAAGAGCAACCAGAGGAGCGGCAGTGTGGCGGGCAAAGAGGGAAATCAGCCTGAGCTCAAGACTCTGGCCTCTGATGAACAGTTGGAGTAGGACGTCAGATGATCAACAGAAATCTACAAACAATACAAAGACATTTCTTATTATGAGCCTTTAATTCTGTCCTGGGCTTAATCTAAGAATCAAACTGCAGTGAGATTATATTTGTAACAACAACATTTATTGCAACCATAATTTCTGTGGTGGGTAAACAAATGGATCAAAAATGGATTTAGTTTTTTCAGTGTATATTTAAAAGGAAATTAAATTGATCAGAAAATGGGTTTAATAATGGTTTAAAAAAGGTCATAATGGTGCGGAGAACCCGTGTTCGAATCCCCGACATGACTCACTCCTAGGTGAACCACTGTGGACCCCTGAGCAAGGTCCTTAACCCCCCAACTGCTCCCCAGGTGCTTTAAGTAGCAGCCCACTGCTCTCTGATACTCAGTACAGAAATGGGTAAAATGCAGAGCCCTAATTTCCCCTCTGGGATCTTACTAGTATAACAAAAAAAAAAAAAAAAAAAAGAATGTTAAAGTTATACAGTTATAATGTGAAATTATCCCCCAAACTTTTTTATTTTATTTATTTACTTGTTGCAATTTAAATATAGTGCATCTGTTTTGTTATTATTTACTATTTGGATAGAACTTTGAACTATAATTTCTGCCTTTTGTAGCAATAATTTTACAGACAGCAGGCTATCAGTCAATAAATGTGGACACACCCACTGAACCCAATGGGAAAATAAGTCAAACTTTTGACTGATACTGTGCATATTTCAACTAAGCTGCAGTTTGTTAAATGAATAAAGCTTTTTTTTTATTATTATTTCAAAGGCTGCTACTTTCCTTTTTATTCTGCACATGCACTTAAGATATTTGAAAAATGGCCTTTTTTCATCCATAGATGAAGTTAAACCTTTACTGATGCAATGTTCACCAGTAGAAACAGAACATTTCACAATATTTCACCAACACAAGCTTCCTCTCTTTTTTCCCAATTTTTTATTGCTCTTTGTTTCTCAACACCCAACTGACGTGATCACATTGCAGTACGCTGTGTACTACATTGTGGTTAATCTCCCGTCAGGGTGGGAGCTGCCACTGAAGCCTGAAAGGCACTGAACAAAAACAACAGAAAAGGGGAAACAAAAACTGACACAGCTTTTTTTTTTTTTGTTTGTGGTTCTTGAGGCTGGCATTGACTCATATTACAAACAAGGTGAGTTCAGCAGACTTAATAAAGAAAAGCTGTTTTTTTTTTTTTTTTTAATCCAGCGCTTCACTGATAAGACACTTTCCCCGACTTTCACCTGTGCAGCAGAACATCATCATGTTACATGACATTAAAACCTTAAAAAATCAGACCAGTTCAGGCACTGTATCTCATAAAGACCCCTTCTGTGACATTACAAGCTTGACCTGACTGATTTGAGTTTAATAACACACATGTCATGAAGAGAGGGGGGATCCTCTCTAAAAGATGTTGCATGTCTTGTAATGCCATGTAGTTGTGACCCTGTACAGGGCTGGGCAGTATGGCAAATTTTTCATATAACAGTTTTGTGAAAAAACCAAAATCCTATTAGTTTTATGGTGTTTGACGGTATGTGTATGTAGCAAGAGAGGGCCCGGGCGGGATTTGATCCCCAGATTCCCAGGTGAAAGTCATGCCACTGACCATTCCAAAAAATTAGAATATCATGGAAAAGGTGTTTATTCTAATATATGCTAATGCTTTCCAGAAAGTTTGGAATAATTTAGTACCAAAACATATTTTTAATAAATTCACCATAATCACAGATGATAAAAGCAGGAGAAAAGGTCATTTTTGTGTTCCCTTCTCAAGGACCACATTAAGACAGAGGGGTTTTATGGTCTCTGGAGTGAGACTATGGAACTCCTTAGAATCGACATTAAAATTATCTACAACAATGTATCAGTTTAAAAATATGTTCAAGAAAGTTTTACTGCAAAGTTATCAATGTTTGCAATGTTACAAATTGTGTAAATTTTGCAAATCAGTAATGGTTTAAAGTGTTTGGGAAACTGTAAAAGAAATTGTTTTGGTGGGAAAATGATTTGAATTGTTTATGGGCTGTGGAAAGACTGTTGCTTGGTTATCCAAGTAGTCTCGTATCCTGTAAGGGGCAGGTAACATAAGATGACATAACATAATTGTCTTCTCCATGCTCCCCTCATTCATGTTGACATATTACGTAACATTTCAGTCATTGTGGGGCTGTGTACAGTTAAAACTGACATAGATGAATAAAAGAAAAAAAAAAGTTTTTTTGGAAAGGGTCTGTAAATTAGAGCGTTATTACACTACAGAGCCCCTCAGGTAATGTGGCAATTTTTTTTTCCCTTTTGCATTACCACGCAGTACTTTTGTATGAGCTCCAATAAGGTGTGCAGGTCATGCAGCATCGTCATTCTATAGTAACCTCTGGAGTACACTAGCTGCTATCACTGCAAGAATAATAAATAGCGGATGCTACCGCTTTGGAAATAATAAATATACAATGCTGCATCTTCGCGAATGGTTTATAAAGTATGTTGCCATGTTTGGGATGTTAACATACTTGGGATCCAAAGTTTTTACCATCCTCTTGAAGCCATCTTCTCTACTGTATTTATAGGAATACATACTTTGGAAATGTAGATTATGATTGTTTTCCAACCTCTGCTAGTTCTTTTTCTGGTATGCAGTCCTGGATCAAGACATTCTTGTTACTCTAAAGGCCCTTTCAGATAGAACGCGGCAAGCGCTGGAGGACGGCGGCAAACCCATTCATTGTGTATGTGGTACCGCCGCGGCAGCTCGTTCTGCCACACCGCTGAGCTCTGCGGCACGCAAGGTGGGAGCATGCCGCCGCGGTGGCGCCCATGCCGCTGCGCTCGAATTGAAAAATTTTCAATTCGAGCGCAGCGCGCTGTGATGACATCCTAGCGCGTCCAATAGGAGAGGCCAGTTCAGGGGAAAAAGTGGTCCTTGTTCAGCCTGAAGTAAACCTGGAAGAGGTCTGTGTAAAAGAATGCAGCTCCCGGACGAGCCTGAACTCCCCCAAGTTCTGCCTTGTTATCAGGATCAGGTGGACCCTTTTATCTGCTGCTGATCTCCTCCTCCTCAGGAGAAAAGCTCTTTGCTGCGACCATGAGAGCTACATCTCTCACAACGAAGCGTGTCGGGGAGAAAACACTTCCTGGTCTGTCGCTTAGCAACACGTGCCTGACATGCTCGCTGCCGCTGTGCTCTTTCGCCGACTCTGCGCCCTACCCCGTGGTGAATGCAGCGAAAAACGTGTCCTATCTGAAAGGGCCTTAAAAAGCATTGTTGGCTAATTTGCTGAGCTACAAGTGTTACCACCGCCACTTTTGCTTGACAGCATTTGCAAACAGTTGTTTGGCTGTCGTCCGATCTTTTAAAGCCAGAAACTTTCAAATCATAGACACTGCTCCTCTTTTGGGAATTAGTTTCTACCCAGCATTTCCATGTGGGGCCCATATGGGTTAAATTTAGGCTGCATATGAGGGACCCAAGTGGATTTGTCTACGATTTCCATGGTGGCCCCACCGGTGTTTTCCCAGGTGGGCTTCCACATATGGGGCCCATGTAACTTAAAATATGAGATCTTCAAATTTGCCCAGGTCAACCCCATGCCTATAGGCTATATGGGAAAACACAGGTGGGGCCACCATGGAAACCATGGACAAACCCACTTGGGTCCCTCATATGCAGCAAAATTTAACCCATATGGGCCCCACAAGGAAATGCTGGCTGAGTCTGGGTAAACAACTGGGGGCAAACTCCGCTGGAGAACAGTGAAGCTACTTCCTTGTTTCCCCCAAATTGTAATTCTTTCTTCATCGCATGGCTCAAAAACAACGCAAATCCCTATAAGCTCCCATGTTAAAAAGGCCAACGTCACAGCAGAAATAAACATGTTTACAGCCTGGTTCAAAAAGTCATTTTAGGTTTAATAGGTCAAGTTTACCTTCATGTCAACTGTGAGGGGGTGATTTTTTTTTTTTATATAACTCCTCTGTTTAGATGTTATTCAATCTTTAAATCACACATAACTAGGGGCATGTCCTTTTGATTGAAAGGTGGCAGACCAGGTGCCGATTTTAGCCGTGGAGGCTAATAGCTAGCTCCCTGCTTGCTCCCAGGAAGGCCTCAGCCTGTAACAAAGTTGCCCAGTGGTGGTTTTGAGCTGGTTAACAGCAAGTCTGAGCGTGCCTTACCTTTAAACTGCCTATCTTTATTTGTTTCTGTTCATTTTGGATTAGCTTGGTTAGCATTAGCTTGGCTGTCAATCATTTACACCGTGGCTTAGAGCCCCCCTGTCTTTGTCTATTTTAGTTTTTTCCGGGAGTGACAACACACGCAACACAGCAAAATGGCGATGGCGGGAAATGGCCAACCACTTTACTTTTAGCTATCCAGACGTGACCGGATCTTTTGACTGTCTTTTCTAAACAACATGTGTTTTACTCCCCTCGGGGAGGTGACCCCTTCTATTCCCCCCTTCCTCCGGGGCCCCAAAACAACCCCCAAAAAAAACCCCACTCAAAATAAAGTTTACCTAAAAATATTTTTTTTATTAGTAAGTTTCCTCCTTTCACTTGGGGGGGGTTTTTTTTTTATCTCTTTCTATTTGTTATTTTTTCTTCTTCAAATTAATATAATGAGGGTCTTTTATTTTTTTTGCCACGCACCAGACGAACCCCCCCCCCCCCCCAGCGGCCCCCCCTTTCCCCCTCTTTCTTTCTTTTATTTAAGTCTTTTTTTTTTTCATACTCCACCACCGCTGTTTTTTCTCCGAATTTCAAATCTAAACTTTTCTCCTCTTTTCCTTTCCCCCTTCGGGGGCTTTTTTTTTTTTCCTCCTCTTTTTTTCTTTTTTCCTCTATTTTCTTTTTCCCCCCAATTCTTCACCTTTCATCCTTTTCCCCCCCGGCCCCCCTTTCCCCTTTTTATTTTTTCCCTGGGTGACGACCTACGTGACACGGCAAGATGGCGACGGTAAGACACGCCCAACTGGCTTCACATTTCTCTATTCAGAAGAGACCGGAAGCTACGTCCAGTAATTACATACAGTCTATGGTTTTACTTCAGCCCAATCCTAAACCGCCCCTTACACACCACCCCTTAACTATCGAGTGTCACTCCCAATGAAGTCACACTCGCAGCTGTAGAGGGCGCCTTGATTGGAGGTGGAGGGTGTTAATGAGAATGAGATGCCCTTTTCCCTTCACTGGAAAAGGAAAGGCAGTCATTGCATGTCAACACAAACATGCCCGTGTCAAATAAATCTGTGTAAATAGTAACTCACACTCATGTGTGAAGAGCAATGTTTTATTTGGAATAAATGATAAATAATCATGATCCTAAACAATTAAATAAATGACAAAAATTATTATCATCACTAGTAATAGGCCTAATAATTATGACTACTCCTAATTATCATTTATCATTATCATTTATTATTATCATTCTTTTAATTGCGCCAATAAGAGGATTATAATCCTCTTTTCTGCTCAAACATTCCCTTCCATGAGCACCAGTGGTTTGAAGGATACCTACAGCGCACCTGTCGTCGCCCCCCCCCCCCCCCCCCCCCATAAAATAACTCCATTCATGTTTTTCTGTTGGTATTGACAAACGTGCAGGACACGTGTGGAACGCATGTGTGGAACATGACTGTTTCCTCCTCCATTTATCCGCTGCACCCGCTGCAAAATTCTGGCGAGTCGCTGTGTAAGGGCTGAACAGTCCACTCGCTCTTTGCCCTACGCAGTTTGGGATGGCCCCTAATACGGTGGAGCCTCCGCAGGAACACGCAAACGGAGGGGTAGTGTTTGGGGGCAGGTTTGGGATTGGGCCTTTGACAGTTTTCACTGGCTTTTCCAAGTATACCCAACTGCAGCCACAGACCCAGACCCAGAGGCGTGTCATGAAAATGGGCGTGGTTTGCTGCGAAAATGGGTGTAGTTTGTACTAATGGAGGAGGGTCGTGGTCGTTAGGGTTAGGGTTAGGTTCCACGCACTCTAACGGCGGGCGTGGTTTGTAAAGGGCCGTGGTTGTAGGGGCGTGGTTTGTAGTGGCTCCGGCTGCAGCTAGGTGCTACTCGGCTTTTCACACACTGTGGTGTTTGCGTCCAGCAGTGAAATGGGTCCCTGAAACACGTTCCCACCGCACACATTCTGGACGTTGTCTGGGCTATTCACCAGTATGGTGGCGTATGAAAATCCATATCAAAACAATATTGCTTCACGTTTACTGTAAAACAATGACTGCTGATCTAAGTTATGCCTAATCTTTTGAATACATTTTAACTTATTTGAATATGATTCAATAGATGACAAATATAAATTGTGCTCTTCACAGCAAATATTCCTGACATTCTAAAACTTGCTTGAAATTCCTTATAAACGAATGTTAAATGTATGCTACAAAGCCAGTCTAATATTCATTAATTACATTAATGTTTATAAAGGATACATTGTCAAACATGTGCCTATGCATAACAAGCTTGGTGAAGCATTTAAATAAACTATGGGGAACTTAGCCAACGAACATGAAACTTACAAATGCACTGAAGGCTGCAATGCAGATGTGTCTCACCACTAGAAAAGAGTGGCATGCCAATATCAAGCTCATCTTACCACAGAGAAGTGGTATGTGCTGACAACATCAACTAATCATCTAAGTACCTTTAACAACTGTGGTATCTATATTTGACATTCCACAAGCATTTTGGAGCATTCTACTATTTTTTTGTTTCTGTAAAAATATCAACATGGGATGTCCTTATATCCAGTTTTCTTTAAAAATATATTAGATAGAGCTAATTGGAACTTCTGTTTGGTTTCAGTAAATAGGTTTAACTGTTTGACAACGTTAACAGTCTTTCCACTGAATGTGAGATGACTAGACCGCATACTGTTGATTTGTTTTTGTACTGTCTCCATGGGCAACCAATGTGGTGTACAGTACACTGTAGCCATGATAAAAATTGAGCTTCACTTGTCACTGACTCTGCATCCAAATTTGTTTGTGCACACTTCTTGAAATACAAACTCTATGGTTTGGTTTCCACAGGAGTCAAAGTTTATCATGCAGCCATTCAGTTTATAATCACACTAATTTATGATTTGACTGGATCATAAAGAAAGATATGATCAACTTTTTTAATACGATAAACATAATTCATCCCGTAGAGAGGGAAATTTGTTTGCCACCAAACATCATCACATACAGTTACAATAAAAGACATAAACAGGAGCATCAATCAACAAGGAAAATTCAGCAGAGCTGAACAGAGCAGAGCTGTGGTTAGGCCAGTGACACAAGTGATGAGGAACCATACGTCATGAACTGTATTTTCTTTTGATTCAGCTAAATATTCCTTTGACCACTTTTTGACAAAAAACCTTGTGTGAGTGAGTTGTTATCTACGTAATCTAGGTTACCACTGCATTTTAGCAACACCACCACCAAGATGAAAGAGGGGGGGAAAAAAACAGCAAAAACTATGACCTCCTTTGCAGTGAGATGTTTGCACATGTGAGAAAACAACATTCACTTGGGGAGTGCTGCTAGAAAACAAATAAACCGATGAGAAATGAGCACAAAGGCTGTTTTGTAAATGCTTCCTGTGCAGTTTTGTATTTCTGAGAATATCTGTATATCACAGAAAAGGAAATGCAAGAAGATAAAGTCTTTAAAGTCCAGAAAAAAAAATCACACAAAGCTGCACAAAGCTGATAATTAGCGGTGGTGGGCTGACCTCATTTAGCACGAATAAACCTGATGTTAGCAGTTACAAAAATGTGAAATTTAGTATATCAAACAATGATGTACAAACTCTATACATCTCATATTCTGCACACCAATAATAAGTCTGAAATAAAACTGTACATGGAAATGCACTCCAAATTTACACACACGTACACACACAGTTATTAAGTGAAGGCTTGTGAGAACAGGAGACGTTTGAGTTTGCTTTTGAATGTGAACACTTTCATGACTGACCTCAGTTCAACAAGCAGTTTCCTCCAGAAAGCGGGTGCTTATCATGACTTAGATTACCCTTAGACTTGGATATATATATATTTTTGCAATGAACAAATCAGAAATCTTGGTTACTGAGAGGCTGAACTTGAAAGTGCCTAGTGAACTAACAAAAACAATTTTTAAAATGTAAAACCTGAAGCCAGTCAAGTGACTTCAAAGTCATACGTTTACATTTCTGGCTCCGACTGCTGTAATCAGAATAAGCTAAAGTTTACTTATTCTTTGGATTATTCTGCTGATAAACAGTATTCGTAGCCTAAACTGAAATACATTGTATGGATATGACCGTTCACTGGTGGTGTGTGACTTAAAAAGTCACACTTAAGTACTCAGTTCTTTGCAACTAAAAAATGGTAATAAACCATATATTTGTATACAAGAATTTAAAATACATAAAGGAGATTCTTCAGCAGAACTGCAATGAAGGCATTTTGTATAAAAATAAAAAAGAAAAGAGTCCTCTTCTCATAGTGACTATGGTCTGAAAGGTGGGTGTGAGTTTTAACCGCATCTGTGATGAAAAATTAGTCTGAGAGCATTGACTTGAGGAGTGTAAACCCTTTCCAGCACAATGAGGGATCATTCCTGACTTTAATGTTGAATATGGAAAATTTTTATGCTATATTTAAAAAAAGAAAAAAATACCTCCACAGGGCGTTTGGAGGGGTGCAGAATAAAAGTGCAGCATTTCTTTAAAAAAAATATAGCAGGAAAACAGATATAAAATTAATTTTAACGGGTTCTACAATGTCATTATGTTTACATCTACAAGCTAATACAGGCCGCTATTGCACGTTGCCCAATATGATCAGATATGTAGCTGCACAAGCCACGATACAGCACAGTTACAGCACTACACGCTAAAGACGACCAAGACGGTTTTTGCTTCCACACAGTAGAAGTAGTAGTCTACTACCTGGAGGTGGGTGAAGTTGACGTGGTCGAGACTGCCGTGACGTGACTGCCGAGCCACGTGGTGGTCAGTAAAGTAAAAACAACAATGGAGGCATTGGATGATATTGCGGTGTTACTGCTATTGTTGTTTTCTCTGTGGCTTGCAGTCACCGAAAACAGAGCCAGATATTTTTAGAAGAGGCGAGGCGAAACACATATGGCGTATGATGACAATTTACTTTGACCAATCAGTGGACAGCAGTCCGTTGCGTCATACCTTACTTGTTGGACATGGTGCAGACTGCTGGTCACTTGTCATATCAGCAGTGAGCGGCAGGAGTAACTTCTGCTGTTGCAACTACAACCTAAACACACGTGATGTCCCTGTTCAGTCCGTATTTCATATCCAACCTTTAAATAACAGCAAACAGACATTTTTCATGCCGGCTACAGAGAAGTTTCCGCTTCCATCTGGAGCTCGGGTCATTTCCAACAATGATCAGGACACTGTCCCACTCAGATATCGATGCTTTGAACCAGTGTTTAATGTTATTTAGGCAGGTTAGGAAGCGGCAGGGAACAAACGGCCAGATCAGTGTATGGGTGCGGCATGGCACCCAGGTTTTCCCAGCAGTCCTTCTTGGGGTCATAGCAATGCACCCACTTGGTATCTCTGGCTGTGTTTGCTGAAGACCCCCCTACCACATACAACCGTCCAGCGAGCACTGTTGCTCCAGGAGACAAATGAGGCCGTGGCAGAGCAGGAAAGGAGGACCAAGAGTCACTTGTTGGGTCATAAAACTCACAGAGGAGTTGGTCTCCAAAGCCCATCCACAGCGGCTGCAACCCACCAGCTACCACCAGTCCGCTTCCAAAAGCTAACATGACATGGCCTGCACGCCCCGCTCCCAGACTCATGGGAGCTTTCGGAAAACAACCACGGGAAGGATGATAGAGCCACAAAGATGAAAGGCAATGGTGGTGGGGGTCACAACCCCCTGAGACATAGATTTGCCCATCCAGCACGGCTGCAGCATGACCACAGAGAGCTGTTTCTAGATGGTGAGCCGGCCTGCAGGGAGACAACACCTCAGATCAGAGAGGGCGGTATTTTGAATGATGAAACAATTATTAGGACATAGATAATTGTCCTTTAGATCAATTTCACTTCTTCCCAGATTTCTGTTGTCTTCTATTAGGGAAATGAGGCAAAATAATAAAAAGCTGTCTAAAATGTCAAGTCATGCCCAGCAGGACATTAAAGGTAGGGTAGAGGGTCCTGAAAAAGCGGTTCAAGCAAGCTATATTTTGAAAATACACATTTCAAAAATCCAAATGCCATTATTTAGATTTACTACTGGTAAGTGGGGAGGGACAAATGACTGTTGAATTTGACAGACATACAACATCCAATCTTTTAGAATGGGCTGGTCAAAATGATTGGATGTTTTTTCAGCTCTATCCGTTTCACAGTTGTTTTTTTAATTTTGTTTTAGAGCATTTAAATTGGCTGCAGTTTGGGTGTAAAGGAGATTTTCAGCACTATAGTAAAAAATGCTCCTGAAAATATCAACCATCCCCCACCTTTAAGACATAAAATGTAGCTTGGATGTGCCTGCCTCTTCAGACTTTATATGTGTCTTTTTGTACCTCCAAGTGTTCTCCTTGGGACTGTAGTACTCCACAGCACTCAGATATTCATTATCATCACAGTTACCGCCCAGAGCAAAAACCTTTCCATTTAGGCACACAGCAGAAAAGTAGTCTCTTTGACACAGCATGTCGGGTAGTGCTTCCCATTTACACTGCAGCACATCAAACCTACGGACACAACAAACATTTTCAGAATTCTTTAGGTTTTTTGGCAGAATTGAAGATGTTTATCATTGACAGAAAATATGTGGTACCGGCTGCTCTGTTCCTGGTTTGTGCGATTACCATCTGCTTTCCACACGAACGTACCTGGCAGCAGACTTGAGGATGTCCAATGAGCCGTAGTACTTCCGTCCTCCGAGAACATAGAGTTTGTTGTTGAGGAGACAGGCACAGTGTCTGAACCGGGCTGGTTTAGGGATCTTTGTGAATGGTTTCCACTCTATATTTCTGATCAGACCGGGTCCGCGGTGGAACTGTCGAGCGAACCACAAAGTCTGACTGGGAACTCTCTTCATGAACTCTTCATCCACGGTATCCCCACCGACCAAAACCAGAACCTGAAGACAGGATAGTTGTATTTTAACAAACAATCTTAAACAGTTATGATAATTGATTTAAAAAAAAAAGAAGTTTAATTCACCTACCTGGTTTGGGGAGCGAGGTTGACATTCAGGACCACAGTAATCGCCCTCGATGAGGCTTTGGAGGGCTTCTAGTGTTCTCCTTCCCCCCGGGCTCTTGTATAAGAGTCTGCAACTTAAAGCCTCCTCCAGCTCAGAGTAGCTGAGGAGCGGGATACGAACATGGCAGAACAAGCTGGGAAGGTATGGGAGTCGTTCTTTTGGATCATCCTCTATCCACCTCACCACTGCCCTGAACACCACCATCTATGGATGACAGAAATGGCTTGCAGTGTTGCAACACTCAAGTAAAACCTGAACTTCAGAGGTTTAAAACTGAGTATTTTTACTGTTACTTAACCTGTGATGTAAACAATTAAAGGTTTGCTTCAAGTACTGTAAAACTTTGAGTTAAAAAAAATTCTGTGTATGTGTTAAATATTTATGTGAAGCTTTAGCCAACTTCTCAAAAAAATGTTGTGCAAATGAGCAGATAAAACTGGATGTCACTACATCCAACATATCTGAACACCGCATGAGAAACTTGAGAGTTTTATGTTGGAGTGCAAGTTTGACATTAATACCAAATAAACTGCTGCCTGATTTACAATATCCTGTTATAAGGCAGTTGGTAAAATTATATTCTTGCAAGTTGTGTGAAAGAGTAAAAATTCTCAAATAAATTTCAGACATTCAGTCTTTGTAGACTTTTTAAGAAAATTTCTAATAGATTAGACCATTTTTAATGTGTTTCAATTTTTAAAATCTTTAAAAATTTGACATCACTAACTGGACGTAGTTTGACAAGTCTGTAAAATTTTGAAAATAAGTGTGAGAAAATAAAGAAGTCCAACCGAGAATAAATGTGAATGAAAGCTTGAAATAGTTTTGACTGTAGGCCATGTGGCTTCAAGCCAGATGAGAAAATATTAATGTAATTATTACAGCATCACTTACAGGTCCAGAGTTTCAAGCTACTTGACAGTGTCTTGAGTGAGAAGATTAGACTTACTACTACGGCAACAAATCATGACAGGTCTTATCTTTTGAAGTGTATCATAGAAATAGAACAAGTTGTTCTGCTTTATTCTAACTTTTTCTTTTTCTCCTCTCTTTTGTCAAATTTAGTTTTGGAACAGAGGTAATGAATTATATAAAAAATACCAAGAGCAAAGCTGCATAGAAATACTTTATAATGTGTTTTTCTTTTTATAATACTGGAATTATAATTATAATTACCAAATCTTTATTTTGAGACTGCATTTTACATGTTTTCAGAATTAAAATAGTATAAGAATGTTATGTAACTATAGTCAATCTCTTGTTTTTTATCTCTAATTGTCAATTCCAGGATGTTTTTATGTAATGCGGAGCAGAAGTATCAAAATATGCTAATATTTTGATACTTACCTTAATTAAATGACTAAAAGAAAAGGTATGAAACCCTACCTCTCTCTCTACACACAGTGAGTCCTTCTCCAGCAGCCTCTCCAGGAGGACAATGGGGACATCTTTGAACCTCTCCCCAGCAGAGATGTCCTGGAAGCGGGCCAGAGTGTACTCCTCTGCAGCCTGCCCCAGCTGCACCAGCCCATACGTCTCAGCCAGGACCAGCACATCTAGACAGGTGCTTTCATCCATTTTTTCCTGCAGGAAGTCGATGCAGAGCGAGAGCGCCCCCTCCAGCTGGAACTGAAGCATTGCGTCTGTCAGCTCCCATATCTGGCTCCAGCCCAGCCTGAGCTGACCTGTGTAGAAGAAACGGAGTATGGATTCGATGACCCAGGATGGCACTCCTCGCAGGCAAACAACGTCCTCTCTGGACTCCCGTAACCCTCCGCACAGCAGGGCCCGGAAATAGTCCCCACCGGCTGCTAACACTACACGGTGAGCTGAAGACAAAAACAAGGAGAGCCTTGGATAAACAGTGTTAAAGAAAGATGTCCTCACCAGACCATCTGAATATATGACAAAGGAAGGTTATCTACAAATGTCTACACACCCGATGGGGCTCGCCCGGTGACAGCCCTCTGAAAATATGCAAGTGCAACATATGCTCAGTTTTTCATAAATGAAGGTGTATGATTCCAAATGTTTATCATATTGTTATGTAAAGGGAGATTTCTCACACTGACTGACAAATATACTGAACCAGCATTTGTTATGTGTAATCAAAAGTCACCAAATTCCTTTTAGATGATCAAGTCACACATCATTTCAGAGGAAAAACTCACCCTGGTGTTGTTATCTGTGACACTACTTTCCCCACTTGTGTGTATAACCAACAGCTAAGAGCAACAAGTGGCTGAGCTATTTTTGGAAAGAGAATATGGGAATAATACATCAGAGGGGAAAGTACATGAAGTTCAACTAGAAGTATCATCCATATAGAATGTTCAAGTCTAGCTGGTGACCTACAAAAGGTTTTATCATTGACTATTTCAAAGTGACAATAAAAATATAGTTAATAGAAAATTTACAGGTACAACACTCAACAATTATTGCTTAGAGAAAAAAAGATGAAGAGAACATGGACAATAGTGGAAGATGCTAAATTATGCTGCTTGATACAAGACCAGCATTGTGCCAAAGTCTAAACATACAGCATGCTAAATACAACCCCTACTTTTACTTGAATTTTATTTATTGAAATAGGTCAGTTATAGTAGCCTACTTCTAAATACACTTTATGCTCTTGTATGAGTCACATCCCTGATAATAAAGTTTCACCACAAAGAGTTTTTTTTTATTTTTTATTTATTTATTTATTTATTTTTATAGATTATTTAACATATTGCTTTGAAGCTTGGAAATGGACTAAGATAAGAGATATTAGTTGTTCCAACAATGATTACACCACAGGTAATTACTTTAAAATTGTCTACCTTGTGTACTGTATTATTTTATGTGCCTTTTAAGGTATTACTTATTTTTAACTGTGCTCGAGCAGCTATAAAAAATGGTACTGTAATTTATAATCCAGAGGGTTTTCATTTGGCCAGCATCCATTCATTTCATTTATATGAAGAGGTACATTTCATTTACCTCTTATTCCAGTTCAGGGCTGCAGGGTAGCTGTAGCCCATCCCTGTAGATGGGGGTGAAGGGTACATCTGGACAGGTTGCCAGTCCAACACATGACTGATGGTCAGCATGTACATGCAGTTTCTGTAGTGAGAATTTAAAGCTGCTCTACTAAACTACTAAATCCCCCCAATATCAGCTTGCATCCTACTTCCACTCTGTTCTCTCCAGCCAGTAAAAATCCACCCAATGTTTGCTCTTATTATCTGGTAATAAGGAGGTAATGTTTTCGGTAGCGATGATTTATCTGTCTGTCTGTCCCTCTGTCTGTCTGTCTGTAAACAACTTTACAGAAAAAGTACTAGACAGATTGAACTGAAATTTTCACCAGCCGTGTGCATCAGCCCAAGGATGAACCCATTAAATTTTTGTGGCGATCCAGATCACCTCTTGGACCCAGGAATTCTTTGAAGGATTCTTAATCACTGTGAGATCAGCCATGTAGGAAAGACTGTTGATGAGGCGTGAGTGCCCCCTTGCAGCAGAAGTGTGCAACTGCGCTACTGAGCACATGATGTCAGAATGCAGAAATGAAACTTATGAGCAGCAGCGAGCACGAGGAGAGAAGACTGTTGGACAGACTTCTAGCCAGGTGAAAATGGTGAACTGTGTGCGTCTGTGAAGAACTGGAAGTAACTAGTTGTATTTCTGCCTGAACAGGATGTTTATTTAGCCTTTAATGTTATTTAGCTGATTTGCATATTTAGAAGTGTTCCTCCATTCACCATGTGCCTTTTTATGCTATTAAGCTAGCTGACCTGTTACATGCCAGTTACTGTAACTGTTAGCCATGAACACATATGAATGTTTAGTCCTAGTTTATTAGTAATAATTAGTACTTTGAATGTGTTTATTTGCCGGACGAATGTTCCTTATGGCTTTGTATTTATGTGTTTATAGACCACACTCACTTTCATCCAGGCATTCACCTTACCTAGCCTAGAATTCCTCACCTGTAAGCCTGTCGTTTGTTGCATTACTGCGCTGTTGTGATTAAGAGTGACCAGTAAAGACAGTTAACTGTACAAGCGAGTACTGTGTGTTCTGACCGACACCCCATGGTGAACATCAAACCTCCTTACCAACGCATAAACAGTCTTACATCAACATCACCCTAATAGGCCAATTTTTAAAATTTTTTTTCCATATACAGTAACTCCATACATATGGCCTGATCGTTTGGTAAAAAATTACAAGAAAGGATCTCAATGAGATCTAGAATGTTTCGAAAGTTGATCCGGACCCAGAGAAAATTCTAGATACTATGATCCAGAACACACAAAAATAAGGGAGTCGAGCTGCTTGGCGGAGGTCTGCGCTCTCTGAGTGCTTTTCTAGTCTTTTGTGATGGTTCGGTCTCTTTTTATTTTCCTCGCTTCCTCAATAATGTCCTCTTGCATCTCTAATGAATCAGCCACATTCAAAATAGACAATGTGTTGATGCTTCAGGGCAGTGATGGCTCGAGGAATGTATATTATGAATGTCAGTGAATTAGCAAAATGAATTCAGAAATACGCACTTTTTGGTTCAAAAAGTTACATACATGCTGTACTACTTTAAATTAACTACTATGTGATTTATTGACTACAATAGCTTTAGCCGTTGATACTTTTAAGTGTTGGACAGTATTTGTCTAATGGCCTTTAATGTATGCTCTCATTTTGTAATGTATACAAGAATGCCGCCAAACATCCATGCTCATCCAAGGTCAGATCGCGGGCCAGCTGGGAAGCCCAGACTTCCTTCTCCCCGGCAACATCCACCAGCTCATCTGGAGGGACCCCAAGGCGTTCCCAGGCCAGCTGAGAGATGTTGTCCCTCCAGCACGTCCTGGGTCTTCCTCGGGGTCTCGTCCCAGCAAACCATTTGTGTTTATCTTACTGATTGCATATTGCAAATGATATGATTGTTCATCACCTATAAGATCTTGGTCACTGTTTTGACTGAGGTTACAGCCATGAATGGGTCATGTGTGTTGAAGATGAGGGTAGAAATGTGTCCTTT
Source organism: Atherinomorus stipes (assembly GCA_023101725.1). Lineage (NCBI taxonomy): Eukaryota > Metazoa > Chordata > Actinopteri > Atheriniformes > Atherinidae > Atherinomorus > Atherinomorus stipes. The sequence goes on along the minus strand of JALJCO010006931.1, from coordinate 18,114 downwards.
AATGGTGCCAGTCAATATAAAAGTTGTCATAAAACTTGAGTGCTGAAAGTATTAGTAGCTATTTTAGTGCATGGTTCATGTAGTTTCAGTCCTGTGAGGTAGGTATTCAGACACAAACACATAACACATAACCACCTGTTGTTTTACTGATGAAGACAGTCGAGTGTTTCTTCAGTTGCATCTTACCTGAGAATTTCTCTCCAGTCTCTGCTTGTATTGTAATATCACACCCGACTCCTCTCATCCACATCTCCTTGATGACTGCCAAGCTCTTTTCTCTCTCTGTTGCAGGTGAGGCTGTGACCTTTGACGCGCACCTCTCCCGCAACCTCTCCATTTGAAGACACTGACAAGCATTCAGGACCTCCTCCAGTTCCCCCTCTTTGCCCAAGTCCAAAGCCACGTCTCCAGAATATGCAAACTCCAGAACAACTCTTAACCCAACTAGAGTCAAACAGTGAGCTAGTTTTTCCATTCCAAGTCCTAATTTTTGTTTTGAGCCCAAAAATAAAGTTGGCGTTTGACTGGCAGCTGCCAGGACGAGCCTATGAGCTCTGAGAGTTTTCCCTTGGATGTCAAAGTTGCAGTCCAGCAGCAGCTCTTCCTCTTTAAGCCTCTGTAAGTGAGTGAAGAGGATGTCAGAGTGTGAAGGAAGGACAAAGGAGAGGAGACCTGAATCCTTGGGGGGAGATGAGGAGGGATGGGGGATAGGGTGATGGGGTTTAGAGTCTTGAGCATACTTTGATTCTCCCCCAAATTGTTTGCTTTGGGAAAGAGTTTTAGGGGGTCTTTTTCTTCGAACGTCACCCATTTGCTACAGCGTCCCCTGTCCCACCCGCTAGTCATGATGAGTGGACATTTCCTCTGCAAACACATGGCACAAGGAAGGGAAAAGGGGCGGAGAGAGGACGAGTCAAGACAAGTAACAACAGTAGGGAGTAGCTGTGTGAATAAAGTATTCCTAGAAATGTTACATACGATGACAATACATTTATTTACCCTGACATCAGACACCTGTCAGCAACCCTTATGACCCCTGATGTGTCTTCTCTGCCTTGTAAAGATAACCCCACCTACAAACTGAACTGTCAACAATGTCATTGTGAAAGCTAGTCATGTGTCAGGGGAATTCAGCAATATTTCATTGATGATGAAAGCAGAATTTATCCCTTCCTCCTTACTCGATTCACAGATGGAAACAAAATAAGTGGAGAATTTAAAGATAAATGAAGACCCTACATATAAGAAAGAAATCCAGCTAGGAGATATTAGGCACACTAGTGGCACACAGTCTGTTACATTGCTTTCTACTTAGAGGGAACTTTGCTGTATAACAAATGGTTAGTATTTCACTGCAGATCGAGACTCAGCAAAGACACCTACCTGGCTTTCTGCTCCACCAGCGTGGGTGTAACAAGTGACTTTGACCAGAGCACAATGGCATTGTGTGCATGTAGGGTGCTGAAGGTATTAGAGCAGGTTTAATTATAGCAAGGCACTGGCACAGTGATGAATACACTGCAAAAAGTTTCCACTTTAAACAAGTCATTGAGGCTTCTTTAAAAAGCCTTTTTTCCCCTCTAAACCTGAAAGGAAAGCCGAAACGAGGCCTGATAACTGAAGACAGTGTATTTACCTAGAAACATTACCCTTTAGAATGACTATTTCTAATAAGATGTATCTTATTTCACAAGTCTTTTGGCTACAGACCTTCATATGTAGTGGGTAAGAGCCAAATTCTGCGAATGATCTCCTGCACTTGCATGTGTGAAATATGACAATCATTAGCTTGTTTTTGAATAGATATTGATCGCCACTGTTTGATTCCTTTGGAAAAACATTCGCTGAAAGTCCATGGTGTATGGGTGGTTGATAATTTAGAGCATAACAGAAGAGTGTAGAAAGGCATAGGGGGCCCTGATGCTATTTTTAGTAAGGTCACTGAGAAAGCAGAGGAGTTCCTTCCTGTTTTTTATTGATGACCAAAACACTACAGAGTAATTTATCATCAGCAATTCTGAAAACGTATAAACTATAAGTTGACTCACAGTTGAATAATGTTATTGTAATGATTTTTTTTTTACAAGCAGGAATTTCACTATAGGGAAATTTCCATCAGTTTATATTTGGCACCATTTTTTAATCAGTGGTTAATAATGGGATGTTTTCTAGAAAATCAGACAGAAATCACTATGTTGTAGTTTAAGTTCATCGTACAGCTTAGATCGCTTTCACCTAAAGATTGCAGAGCCACTATTTACCCATTTATTCTTCTGTTTACTAAAAATTGTGCTTCTCACAAACGCATGAGACACACCTCCACTGCAGTGTGACAAAGCGTTTGCATTCCCAGATATCATCTTCCAGAAACAAGACATGAAAAGAACAGGGAAAATATTTGTGGTTAAATAAGAGAGTATAGATTCATGCATGTGTGTGTGTAAGGTAGATAATGTGTTAGTGTGTGCGCGTGTGAGGGGGAGGGAGGAACATAAGGTACATGGGAGGAGATATTACCATCCTCACTGAAGATATAAATTACAAGAGTTTGATAGTTTATGAGAAAAGGCGAATATTTCATCTGTCGACAGCAGCTCGTTTGTCTGCAAAGGAAAGCAACTGTAAGTACATCATTTTTAAAATTTGGTTTTAGATTTTGCATTCAGTGCTGTGATGGTTAAATGCTTTTATGTGGTGTATCACAAGGAAAATAGATTCTCTCCTCAAGTATTCATCGTATAAAGCTGCAACTGCACCAGTTGAAATAAACTGAAATTGATGTATCTATTAGAATTTATATTAGATTTAATTACCAATATATCAACCTAAGTATGCCAGTAGTTACCAGTCAAAGACTTAATTTCTCCAACATAAAAACTTACTTATTTACGACTTAATCCTGCCAATTTCTTCTTAAAATCTCCACTTTTAATTGCTTTGACGAAAACCCTCTATTGAATTTACTTTTATGTGAAATGAAATGTGTAGAGTCAACAACCCCCCCCCCCCCCCTTTACCCTGAGGTTCCCTTCATTTTTGCAGCGCTTTAACAATCTTTGCAAATTAGTTTTATTTTCAGACTTGAATTTGTTTTATGTTACTGCTTTAATTAACATTGTTTACATCAGTGGAGGATAGGTGGTGAAAAAGGCCCAATAAATGGCCCAAAAAATGCCAAAATCAAGTGGATACTTGGTGAATGAATGCTAATATTTTTTTTTGTAATAGCATGGTTCTTAAAATAATGTCAGTGGGTTAACAAATTTTGCCACAAGAACATAGGTTTAACAGTTTCATGGTAAAATCTGTAGCAGTCAGTCATGCTATAAGCAAAAACAAGTCCACAAAGTAATCCAGAGTCCTAATATTTCATGAAATATTTATATTTTTTATGATTTTGCCAAATTACTCCCTGTGGGCCTACTACCATGTACTACAAGCCAAAGACTCATCCCATCCTAACTCCATGTGCCGTCAAACAACCTTCCCTTAAATTGTTTTTATATTCACTTTCCAGTATATCTCTGTCTCTTGTGTTAAGTTTTCACAATTAAGATTAGGTATTTACACATTACATGGTTATGGTTAGGTACTGAAAAGTACTTGGTTATATTTAGAAATAAAAAAAAAGTTTTCCACTTTATTCTTTATTTTTTATTAGGATCCTCATTTGATTCTACAGCGTGTACTGTAGTCTTTGTGGGGTCCTCAAAGTAATGTAACAACAAAAAACATAAAATGTTAAAATTACATTAATTCCATATTGAACAACAATACTGACAAAGTTCAAGAATAAGCCAGTAAGTAAAGTCATTTAAGATGTAAAAGCAACACAAAATACTGTAAATTACTGTAGTTATACATGACATCAAAATAAGTTTACTTGATCACCAAATCCAAATTTGACAAATTTAGTCTTTGTCAACACAAACTACTCTTCTGTTGTGTTCCCATTTGAAATATTTTTACAGTAAGGTTTGTTAATATCATTAAGTGACTAATGGCAATTAATTAAACAAACAAACAAAAAAAAAACAACAACCAGAGAACTTGAAATGAATCTACAATCTTTTCCCCTCTAAAGTCTGCAGGAACTGGTAGGACTTGAGGATGGGGCAGCTCATATCCAAAGGTGGTGGTTTGACCCCAGGTGCCCACTTCTCAAACAATGAAGAAGGACCTCCAAGGTACTCTTCACATACTTTTAATGGCAGAGATGCGCAACGTGATCACAACCTCCAAGTTCCTCCGTCCATCGTTGTCTCTGATGAGGATTCAAGGTTTGTATTAAATGCTTGGCTATTTCTAAAATAAAACAGCTGATTCACTGTGCAGTAAACAATGCAACAAAACTCTGGTTCACTGACTCCAGAGCAGTGGAAGTAAAGGAAAATAAAAAGCAAAAAATATAAAAGTAATGAAAAATATGTTCTAAAAATAAGATAGTCTATTTACATAGCAACAACGTTTGTAAATAGTCCCGTGTAATTTATGTGGCCGGTCTCTTGGCAGAGTACAAAACAATCTTGATAACTTTGTCTTTCTTTTTTCTACTTTTTATTACAGAAGTACTAAATTATGGGAGTAAAAAATGGTGTTGTTGAATATATATTTATGTCTAGAAGTCACCCTCATCGTCTTTTTTTTTTTTTTTAATGCAGAAATTGCAGTTCCGGTTTCAGCAAAATAGATGGAAACAGCACATCTTTACTCTTATAGATATGTCTAAGTTTTTTGTAAAAGACAAACAAAAAGACAGGAAGAGGAAAATAAATATTGTAAATTTGCTTAAAAAAACCCTAAAAAACAGAAACTGTTAAAAATAGATAGTGTTTCTTTTCCTGGAGAATAGCCATGGCCATAACTGTGAGCACATTAAAGAGTAAACAAGTCACAGGTATTAAAGATTTTATCACAGCCTTGCTTTTTACTGTTAAATAATAGCCACCAATATTTATATAGACCCTCTTTACTCAGAGTTTCTTCCTGGTTAGTGACTAATAGTTAATTACAGAAAAAAAAAAACTAAACTGTTGAACGCTCTACTTTGCCAATTTAAACCACTTAATGGAAACAAACATACATATTCTCTCAGAAATGGCATTGTTGTCGCTTCAAATTCTATTCGCTACTTCATGGAAACTCAGTGTCACCACTGTAGTGTAAAAGGTACAAAACAAAGTAGCTGTGAAGATCGTCTCTTTTGTTGTCTGAAAAGGAGCGTGTATGTTAACTACAGCTAGTAGGCTCCACTTGATTGTACGAACTGAACATTTGTTTCAGCATGTCATACCTCGACACACCGTTAGAACCATTATACATAACAAACCATATCAGAACACATCTAACATCAGTGCGCAGCATTAAACTCTACCGTAGCATTTTTTAAAATACTGTGAAGGTGGAATATGTTCATTTGGTAGCAGTTTACAATTTGTGCATATCACCTCATACCCTTTCAGGCTAGACCTATAAATTATGATAAAATCACACACTTGTTATCAGAAAACAATAACATTTTGTTTTTCTTTTACACTAGATGAGTAGATACTGTATCAGCACTAGTAACTGCAAACTAAGACAGTTATAAATAAGTTGTCTTTCCTGGATTATTGACTGTTATTTATTTCTGATTATCTGACATGACATTGATACGTTGTATCTATGACCAGCAGTACATCAGAACGCCGGGGCTCGAGGGCAGAGCTGCGCAGATCTTCCCTCTATAGCACCATAGACCTCGTGCCCCAGCTGGAGCATTATGCCGGTACACTACCACGCCAGCAGGCGAGGAGCAGACCCTCTCTGGAGGCTCTTCGCAAGGCATTTGAGGTAAGATTCTCACCACAGAGCTTTGAATTAAGAAGCTGTGTTTCAACAAGAAGCCTAAAATCAAGCCAAGATTTTTACTTTCACAATATTAAACATGAAATTGTTAAAGGTGCAGTGTTTAACAAAATCAAAGGTCAATGGCAGAAAAATGTGATATAAAATTAAAAACTGTTTCTATTGGTGTGGAATTGCTGCACTAGAGTTGTTATGTGTTTATTTTCTTAGAATGACTCATTTATATCTACTTGCTGTGGTTCCACATATATGGAAGCTGCCACATTAGTGCCACAATTTTTACTACAGCGTCTATGAATGGACAAAACAATGTGTGTGAAGTGAGAATCCTCTGAACTTTAAAGCTGCTGCACCAGCTTTGTTTAATGGGAGTTAGAGCACTGTTTGGGATCAGTAATGCCTTAAAAGACATTAGAAGTAGCTCCCTGTAGTTAGTGTTGTAGTCAAGACCATAGCACTAAGACCAAGACATTACTAAGACCAGGGACCGAGACAGAGATATTACCCTTGTACAGTACAGTGTCTTGGTCTCGGTCCATGGTCTTGGAAATATCTTGGTCTTGTCTCGGTTCCTGGTCTCAGTAATGTCTTTGTCTTGGTCTCAGTAATGTCTTGGTGGTGTGGTCTTGACTACAACACTAGTACAGTCATAGCTACACCTGAGACCACTGGATCCACTTACAGATAAAAACATCTTTATGTCTGGGAGAATTTTGGTCTCTGTCGACCACCGTACATTCACAACAGTGCTTGGCATATGAAGTCATTGCTATAACCATCTTTACCACTAGATGTCGGTAATTCTTACACACTGTACCTTTAGTAACAAACAAACAAACAAGCATTTGTTAAATCTCCAAATGTTTTATAATCAATTTAACTTTATTCTGTTATTTTTGTCAGGAAGTGGAGGTCAGAGTGGAGGGAGCATCCACCTCCGACTCAGGCAGCCTGGGGGTGCCGGACATTGGAAATGAGGAGTCTCAGGACTCTAAGAAGAAAGCTCCTGTTAGATTTGGCTGGATAATCGGAGTCATGGTGAGCAAAACTTTGCTGTATTTAAGTCTTCTGCACATAGAAAAGTGCGACATATTGGTTATTTGAATCAACTTAATACCTAAACTCTGCAACTACCAGATCATGAAGTCATTTTTACTGAACTTTGGTCGCAGGTTCGTTGCATGCTGAATATTTGGGGGGTCATCTTGTTCCTCCGCCTGTCATGGATCACCTCTCAGGCAGGCATTTGTAAGTCCAGCTTTCGATTATTCTTCCTCTCATTTAATCATTTTAACTGTTTCTGAGCTACTCCTACACTCCCTGCTCTGCTTCTGCCTTCTTATCTTCAGCTTAGATTGATTTACATTGTTATAGACTGATAACAGTGTGTGCATGACTCTGCTGCTCAGCTTTTATCAGAGGTACAGAGTAAAAGTGGGAATTCTGGAGAGGGAGGAGAATGTTTCCTATGAAAGACAAAAGGTAGAAAAATTTCAGAGGGAGGAAAAAGTTAAAGCAGCAGGACTTCATTAAACATTGACAACCTCTTTCTACATCAGGAAACAATAGTTCGAGGTTAAAGAAAATCACTTGTAACCTGGATTTCCTAACAATGATAAACTGTTCAATGTTGTTTTACAAATGTTGCAGAAAACATGGATAAGGCCAATCACATCTGAACTCGGGATATTAAGCCCAATCTCAGGTCTCCCCGTTAGGCCTTTCCACTTTGTTTTGTGTAGGGGTAGGGGTGTCACAGTCCTGTTAGGACAGGTAGGGGTATATACCCCTTCAAATGAAGGGTTTTCTATGCACTGTTCAAACGAGGGGGTATGACAAATTTGTGAATCATCGGCAAGATGGCTGCTACTGAGTCCAAAAAACCCCCACAAATATATATTTTTTCAATGAGTTCCAGGATTTGACAGTCTTATTTTTCCATTTTTTCCTTGTTTGTTTGTTTTGTTGGCAGATATCATCACAATAATGTGATATTACTTGCATTAGCTGGATTAGACAGAACTGTACAAGGAAAAATAGGAGACTGAAATGACTGTTATGTGTATTTACACCTTGAACTCTTTCATGTAGAATTAAGTGCCATTTTCCCCATTATATTGGTGGATACTTCAGGTATTGTACAAATTTGCCTGAAATTATCTGTAAGAAATACAAGCCCTTCTGCTTTGTAGAACACAACTGTGCTCTATTACTGTAAGAGACTTTTTGTGTTTGCAAATTATTCACGCACAGTATCTGTGCAGTTGCAGTTATAATCATTTCAACAAACTATTCAAAGAAGAACAACCCAGATAGAAAAAAACCCTGGAACAGCATGTCTAAAGCATGTAAGCTTTATACAGATATATGTGTATGTAAAACTAAATTGTCAATTGCCCATAAGCCTCTTTCTACTGTAGCTTAAGTATAAAAATAGACCTTGATTACTAATTAACTTCTTTCCCCCATATTAGTGCTGACTTGTGCTATAATCCTGATATCTGTGGTGGTGACCTCAGTTACTGCACTCTCCATCTCCGCCATCGCCACCAATGGAAGGGTGGTCTCAGGTAAGTCCATGCAGAGTCAGAATTTGAATAACCTTTGAAAAAAATAAATAATATACAAATCAACCCAAAAGGCTGTACATATATATATATATATATATATATATATATATATATATATATATACAGTATACTTATGATGTATATATAAAAATCATTTGTACCTTCATGAATGCATCTGTCTGATTTTTACTGCTTTTCAGGTGGGGCGTATTTCATGATCTCCCGCACTCTGGGTCCTGAAATTGGAGGACCAATTGGGATGGTCTTCTCCTTTGCCAACGCTTTGGCTTGTGCACTCAATACAGTTGGCTTTGCAGAGGTGGTCCGGGATCTCATGCAGGTATGTTTTGAACTGTGTGATACAAAGTTTACCAACTGAATACTATTTTGTTAAAAGTTAATTGTGTTGTATGAGAATAAAATCCATTCATTTATTCATCTACTTGCTGCTTATCTGGGGTGGGGCTGCGGGGGCAGCCACCTACAGTAAGTAGGGAAGCTCATACTTCCTTCTGCCCGGCCTCTTATTTCAGCTTAGTTCAGATGGTTCTCTCATCACACACATTGTTTTGTCCATTCAGGGACGCTGTAGTAAAATTGGTGGAACAAATTTGGCAGCCTCCATATGTGCACCGCCCAGCAAGTAGATATAAATGACTCATTCTAAGAAAATAAACACATAACAGCTGTTGCAGTGCAGCAATTATACATCAATAGAAACACAGTTTTGAATTATATATCACATTTTTCTGCCATTGACCTTTGATTTTTTACATACTGTACCTTTAAAGCCTGTAGGAGTTGCCTATTTACAGGCTCAGATCAGCCAGCCCCGGTGCCTTTTTATCTGAATAAATTCTCACATTTCAACACATATTCTGCTTGGAAATGAATGGACGAATCAGGACGTGCGAGTCTTGTCTGCTGTTTTACTCAGATCGGATGTTACAGCAGCTCTTTACCTTCTTGTAAATAATTTGTTTGATCAATGCAGGAGTTCGGTGTGGTAATGGTCGATTCAGTCAATGACGTCCGTATTGTGGGTGTCATCACTGTCACGGTTCTTCTGCTCATTTCATTGGCTGGAATGGAGTGGGAGTCCAAGGTGAGGACATGCTGATTTATTGTATTTTCTTTGCTTAATCGAATCTATTTCTATTTCTTATCACTTACAACAGCTTTTATTTACAACTATTATGAATTACAGTTTGTTTTTTCTACTCTGTTCACCAACCTCTGTTTTCCAGGCTCAAATTTTATTCTTCCTAGTTCTCTTGGTCTCCTTTGCAAACTACTTTGTGGGTACAGTAATCCCTCCTGATGTTCAGAAACAAGCTTGGGGCATCTTTGGATACAGAGGTAAAGTTTTATTTTCAACACAGCTGGATTTAATGGGAAAAATGTGTCCTACCTTTTGATTGGCATATATTTTGTGAAAAGTTTTATTCAAAAAGTTTCTAAGAGTTTCAGCTTCGTTGGTGTGCAGATTGGATTTTATTGCACACAATAAACATTTTTCTGACAAACTTCCATGCAACCTCAATTGTAGATAAAATGAGAAAATACAACTTCCAGGAAAAAACAATCTTGTTACATTTGAATGAGAAAATTGATTTTATACATATATAAAAAATAAATAAACAAACAAAAGAAAGCAAGTTCACCTGATTTGTGAATTAACAATAATAAACCCATAACAACTATGTTGCCTATATCAGTAGTTCTTATCGATAAAACTCATGTCTGCTTCTTTACAGGAGACATTTTCGTGGAGAATCTCACACCAGACTGGAGAGGTCCCGACACTGGCTTTTTCCAGATGTTTTCCATTTTTTTCCCTGCTGCCATCGGCATTCTGTCTGGAGCCAACATCTCTGGAGATCTTAAAGTATGATGATTAGACAGGGAGATACATACATTATCACATTCATGAGAACTACAACTCTTGTAAAACAGAGACATTTCACTAATTCCTGAAAATATACCTGCTCAGTTATATTTGATCGTGGCAACAATACAGCTCAAAAAAGTTGGGACAATTTCTATATTTCTGTATAGTCTTCTCATAATGAGAAGCTTTCAGTGGGGAACATTATCTGTAGGTGAAAGATCTGCAGGCAGGTCGGATCATCACCAACAACGATGAAGCCATGCTGATGTAACTGATGCAGTATGTTGGTAAAATATTCAAAGCTTTCCCTGAAAGAGATATAAAGTATGGGGTTCATAGGCTGATTAAAAAGCATTGATGTTTGCTCTTCCACATGTGCATGCTGCCACCTCCATAAGGCACTAATGCACCCTGATAGCATCAGAGATGCAGGCTTCTGAACGGCACACTCATAACTGAATGGGCCGTTTCCTCGTTCATCCTGAGCTTGTGGCTCTATGATCTCTAATTTTGATTTTCAATTTGTCTTCTAACACATGAAATTGGCTGTATTCCTCGATCATGTTCACATACGCTTTCTTCTTTGCATGATGAGCTTTAACCTGCACTTATACTGTAGATGGCATGATGAACCGTGTTCACAGACAATGAAAATCATGGAAATCCAATCTTGACTTTCAGCCATGTACGCAGAGATGTTTCCACTCTCATTAATCTTTTGATAATATTTTCAGTTGTAGATTATTTGTTAAATTATATGCTTTCTATATTACTTTGAAGAATAATCAACAATTTTTCCACAAATTTAGTAAACTTTTGCAGATTATTGAACCTCTGCTCGTATTTACATTTCAGAGACTTTACCTCTGCTTTCTTTATACCCAGTCCTACTGGCCTGTTGCTTATAAACCTGATGACCTGCAACTGTTCTTCCAGATGTTTTTTTTTTTTTTTTTTGTATCACTTCATTTTCCCCCCATTTTGGTGCCCTGGTGGTCCCAGCCTTTTTGGGACGTATTGTTGCCAGCAGATTCAAAATTAGCTCATTTTTTCCATGAAATTTTACAATTTCTGATGTAAAAATTGATAGGTTTTCAATGTGCTCAATCCTGGTTTATGCAATAAACTGATTTCTGTTTTTATTTCAATTTTGCACATCCTTTCAGCTATTTTTATATGATTTTAAACATTTGTGCTAATCTGTTAATAATTTCATTTTGCAGGACCCTGCTGTTGCAATCCCTAAAGGCACCCTGATGGCAATATTCTGGACTACAATCAGCTACTTGGGCATTTGTGTAACACTTGGTATTTTATTTACTTATTGTATTCTTTATCTTGTTTATTTATTTATTTATCCACGATTCTACTTTTTTTTTTGGTCTCCTTTTAAAAGTAGTTCGTTGCCACACATTCATGCAGCAGTGTATAAACATATGAGGTAGGGCTGTAAAACTGCTACAAAATTATGTCCAAATATTTGCTGTAAAATTAACACATAATTCAAATATATTCGCATATCAGTTTGAGAATTATGCAAACAGGAAGACAAACTGATACAAGACATAACTACTTAAAAGTATATATATATATATTTTTTTTTATTTCAACATTAACATATTTAACAATGCCCAGGACATTACAAAATGAACTCGCTGCAGCAGTTCTGCTATAAAGCAGGAATATTTTTTATTTGCAGGAGCGTGCGTGGTGCGGGATGCTTCTGGAAATGTGAATGACAGCTTTACTGGGAACATAACTGACGGTTGTGTTGGACTGGGATGTAACCTGGGCTGGAACTTCACAGACTGCATCCAGTCCCAGTCTTGTCAGTACGGGCTGGCCAACAGTGTAAAGGTACAGCTGCAGATTACAAAGTATGATGATCTAATTGAAATTTTCTGCTCATAAACGTAATGGCGATCTTTTTTTTTACCATTGTCATTCTAACCAGGTACTGGGGCAAGTTTCCGGGTTTTACTACCTCATCACTGCTGGCGTGTTTGCAGCCAGCTTGTCTTCTGCTCTCGGATTTCTTGTCTCCGCTCCTAAAGTCTTTCAGGTGGGACACAGATGCTACATAAGCTGCTGGTTTCATATCTAAACTGACCTGCCATCCAAACATAATTCCACCATTACATAACAGCTTGCTAATTAAATGTTACCTATTCAGTATCCAGTCAGTTCACCCCATAGAACTTCATGCTACAACTGCATTTGATGTTATATCTTCTTTAATGTTGGCACAGAAATATAAGCTGTGATCTGTTAAAACAACGCATCTGCTTTTTAACAAAAACAAGAATTTTAACTTGACTTTCGTCATGAAGGTGATATATTTCATTCTAATTATGTGACATCTTTTTTTCTTCTGTTATTTTTCAGTGTCTGTGCAGAGACCAAATATACCCGTACATTATATTCTTTGCAAAGGGTTATGGGAAAAACGATGAGCCCCTCCGAGCCTATCTCCTCTGCTACTTCATTGCTGTTGCCTTCATTCTCATTGGTGTGTGTGGTGCAGTATCTTTACAAACAGGTTCACTGTAAAATAAAAGAAAAAAACGGTTTAGAGTTTTGTGGCTATTTTGCTCTGAATTATTAACGTTTGGTTTGATTTCTTATTTTATTTAACTTCATTTTTCTTTTTCTGTCCCCCGCGACACAACAGCGGAGCTTAACATCATTGCAGCCTTGATCTCCAACTTCTTCCTGTGCTCCTACTGCCTCATCAACTTCAGCTGCTTTCATGCCTCCATCACCAACTCTCCTGGTAAGTTACCGACTCTGTTACTTACAGCTGGTATCGGTGCTCTGTCTAGTAAGGATAAACATAAAACAAACTTAATGAGGCAGATTACTCTCCAAAATCTAACAAATAAGTAGGCAAGGCAAGGCAAGGCAAGTTTATTTGTATAGCACATTTCATGTACAGAACAATTCAAAGTGCTTTACATAAAACATTATAAGCAAAAGGGAGAGAAAAAAAAAACAATTAGAAGCATGATTCAAAATTAAAAGCATTTAAGATTAAAAAGAGAGAATACAGAGACGTGCGGATTTTAACTTTTGAATAAAATCTACGTAAATGCAGCTGAGAACAGGTGGGTCTTCAGCCTGGATTTAAATAAACTAAGTGTTTCAGCTGATCTGAGACTTTCTGGGAGTTTGTTCCAGACATGTGGAGCATAGAAGCTGAACGCAGCTTCTCCATGTCTGGTTCTGACTCTGGGAACTGATAAAAGGCCGGATCCAGATGACCTGAGGGGTCTTGTAGGTTCATACTGGGTCAAGAGGTCACTGATGTATTTTGGGCCTAAACCATTCAGAGCTTTATAGACCAGCAGCAGAACTTTAAAGTCTATTCTCTGATGGACCGGCAGCCAGTGTAAAGACCTGAGAACTGGACTGATGTGGTCCACTTTTCTGGTCTTTGTGAGAACTCGGGCAGCAGAGTTCTGAATGAGCTGCAGCTGTTTAACTGATTTTTTAGGTAAACCAGTAAAGACGCTGTTACAGTAGTCAAGCCGACTGAAGATGAATGCATGGACTAGTTTTTCCAGATTTTCCTGAGACATCAGATCTTTTATCCTTGAGATGGTCTTCAGGTGATAGTAGGCTGATTTAGTGATCGCTTTGATGTGTTTTTCAAAGTTTAGGTCTGAGTCCATCACTACACCCAGATTTCTGGCCTGATTGGTGGTTTTTATGTGGATGGACTGAAGTTCTGTGACAACCTGCTGTCGTTTCTCTTTGGCTCCAAAAACAATCACCTCAGTTTTGTTTTTGTTCAGCTGAAGAAAGTTGAGGCACATCCAGTCATTAATCTCATCAATACATTTACCAAGAGCCTGTACAGGGCCCCGGTCTCCTGGTGATACTGTAATATATAGCTGTGTGTCATCTGCATAGCTATGGTAACTAATATTGTTGTTCTTTATAACCTGAGCCAGTGGGAGCATGTAGATGTTAAACAGAAGAGGCCCCAGGATAGAGCCCTGGGGAACTCCACAGGTCATTTTTGTCTGCTCAGATGTAAAATTGCCTACTGACACAAAGTACTTCCTGTTCTCCAAGTATGTTTTGAACCAGTTTAGTACAGAACTAGAGAGACCCACCCACCTCTCCAGTCGTTGGAGTAATATGATGTGGTCAACTGTATCAAATGCAGCGCTGAGATCCAGTAAAACCAACACTGACATTTTTCCAGTGTCAGTATTCAGACATATGTCATTCATGACTTTAGTCAGAGCAGTCTCGGTGCTGTGGTGCTGTCTAAAACCTGATTGGAAGACATCATAACGGTTGTTTTCTCTTAAAAAGTCATTTAGCTGGTGAAAGGCTGCTTTTTCAATGATCTTACTTAAAAATGGAAGATTGGAGATCGGCCTGTAGCTGCTCATCTGTGTCTTGTCTAGATTATCCTTTTTTAGCAGAGGTTTGATCACAGCTGTTTTCAGTGACTCTGGGAAAACACCTGACGTTAGAGAGGAGTTCACAATCTGAAGCAGATCTGACTCCAAGGTCTTTGAGACCTTTTTTAAAAAACCAGTGGGCAGGATGTCCAAACAGCAAGAGGAGGAGTTCAGTTGATGCAAGATGTCCTCCAGTTCTTTGCTAGTAATGGGATAAAACTGTGTCATGGTGTTTAGACTTGGTGGACACGATACAAGACCTGAACCTGCTGTTGTTGAACCAACAGCTTGTCTAATAATTTGGATTTTGTCTGTGAAAAATTTGGCAAAGTCATTGCAGGCTTTGGTGGAATAAAATTCAGGTGCTACTGACACAGGAGGGTTTGTTAGCCTGTCGACTGTAGCAAATAAGGCCCGAGCATTATGACCGTTTTTAGTGATGATGTCAGAAAAATACGAATTCCTTGCATTCCTCAGCTGTAAATTATAAAAGTGAAGTTTCTCTTTATAGATGTCATAATGAACCTGTAGTTTTGTTTTTCTCCATCTGCGCTCAGCTTTCCGACACTCTCTCTTTCCAGTTTTCACCAGTGTGGAATTTCTCCATGGAGACTTTTTCCTTCCAGAGATAACCTTCACCTTAATAGGAGCAATAGAATCCATGACACTCAGCATGTTAGCATTAAAGTTAGTGACCAGCTCATTGACTGAAGCCCCTGACAGGGCAGGTGTTAGAGAGAAGACCTGGTTAAAAATCTCACTGGTATTTTCAGTTATACACCGTTTTGTTATCACCTCCTTTGAGACATTTGTGTGCACTGAGATGGTACTCTCAAAGAAAACACAGCAGTGATCCGACAGCCCCACATCACACACCGTGACCTTAGAAATGTCCAGACCCTTCGAGATCAGCAGATCTAAGGTGTGTCCTCTATTGTGTGTGGGCTCTGTGACATGCTGGGTCAACCCGAAGTTGTCCAGAGTGTTAATCAGGTCTTTAGTCCCTTTGTCCTGATGACAATCATAATGGATGTTAAAATCACCAGTGACAACAAGATGGTCAAAGTCCGCACAGATCACAGACAACAGTTCAGTAAAATCATCATTAAAATCTGCACAGTATTTGGGCGGCCGATAAATATTTAAAAACATGACTCTGGATGAGGCTGTCAGCTGTAAAGCCACGTATTCAAAAGAAGGGAAATCCCCAAGAGATAACTGTTTACACTGGAATGAGTCCCTAAATAAGACAGCGACCCCCCCACCTCTCCTGTTCACTCTGGCTTCACTGATGAAACTGAAGTTAGGGGGGCGTGGCCTCAATAAGAGCTGAATGACAGTTTTCATGTAACCAAGTCTCAGTTAAAAACATAAAGTCAAGGTTATGTTCAGTGATAAAATCATTGATTAGAAATGATTTTCCTGCTAAAGATCGAACATTTAGTAAAGCTACCTTAAGCATTCTCAAAGTATCATCATGTTTTGGAACAGGCTGTATGTTTACTTTAGATAAAAACCTTATAGAGTGGAGCTCTCTGTGTTCTGACAGAGCTACATTTCTCCTTCTGTTACGTATCAAGACAGGGATAGTAAAACCTTCTAAACAGGGTCCCAGCTTGTTCTGGGAAAGTTTATGACTGCTAACCTCGCAGCCCGGACCCCCAGCACATCATACGTCAGACTGTCGAAGGGGGTTGAGGTGGCCCCCCTACCTTTGATCGTTCTGGTAGGGGGTGTATGGGGGATAAAAAGGCGTTTGGCTTGGGCGTAGATCTGAGCCCAATGTTGACCCGTTTCATCATCTCATCGGTGAATTTCAGGTGGGGGGGGAGGGGGAGAGTTGGGGAGATGATGGTCTGTCAGGGGTTTGGGGGGTGAGGAAGGACCACGATCCTGGTTTGGTGTGCTGGTCAGGGGAAACAGAGATCCTTCTTCTTGTCTCTCACTGAAGCTCTTGTCGGGGAGGGGGGCAGCTCCTCCTCCGTTTGGCCTTCCTTTTGAGATAAAACGGAGTGTATCTCATTGTTGACATTCCGCACAGAGAGATGACGGAGGCAATGAAATATGTTAGAAGTGAGCAGCTTTACTCCAGATCTGTTAAGATTGAGGCCATTAGCCCTAAAAAGATGTCTCCGTTCCCAAAAAATAGGAAAGTTGTTAATAAAATGCAGATTGTCATCAGCACACGCTGATAAGAGCCAGTCATTCAGCGCCAGCAGCCTGCTGAATCTTAAATCCCCTCCTCTGATGGTTGGTACAGGTCCGCTGATGAAAACTGCTGCATCCAGAGATCTCACTGTTTTTATCAGTTCAGTGAAGTCCCGATTCAGAGCCTCAGATTGCTGCTTGGACACATCATTCGAGCCTGTGTGTAGAACGATGTTTCTCACAGTTGGATATTCAGCCAGAGTTTTCAGAAATCTCTCCTGTATGTCACCGACCATATCCTTAGGAAAACAGAGC
Source organism: Atherinomorus stipes (assembly GCA_023101725.1). Classification (NCBI taxonomy): domain Eukaryota; kingdom Metazoa; phylum Chordata; class Actinopteri; order Atheriniformes; family Atherinidae; genus Atherinomorus; species Atherinomorus stipes. Next base: position 928 of record JALJCO010006931.1, on the reverse strand, counting down.
ACTTTGGTGTTCTTTCCACACAGCCACTGAACGTCCTTCACAGTGGAATCACCTATAATCAGAGTTTCAGGCCCAGTCTTTAGCTTCCTCAGCTTTGTCTTCGGCCTCTTACTTTCTGATAGGTGATCGGTCTTCACCCTGCTGCCTTGGGATGGATGGTCGTCAGGTAGAGATCCAGGGTCCTCTGACAGTGCAGCAAATCTGTTCTGCAGTTTAATTTTCGGTTGTTTGGGGGGTCTGTGGCTAATCTTCTTGTCCCTGGTTGCTGTAGGTGGAGGCCAGTCTGCCTCATTACAGACGTTAGCCCGATCTGCCTCATGTCCTCCCTTTTCCAGGAGACATGATTTACTTTTTGGCTTTGCACCGAGACGGTTCCAGGGAGGTTTATCACTCGATGATTTGTTGTTGTTACTCACAGAGGCAGCCTTTTTCTGAGTTGTGTTATCTTTGCCTTTTAGCCTTGTGTTAGCTCGCTCGACTCCGCTGTTTTGGGTTGCTGGCAGAGTTGTTTCATTTCCACAAAGTCCATTTACCTCCACATTTACTTCTATGCGATGAACTTTGATCTCCAGTGCTGTTATCTTCTGTAGGAGAGCTTCATAGTTGACTGTGGAGAGGGAAGGCATCTTGTTGCTATTAGCTTAGCGTTAGCACCTTTCCAAGCTATTTGGTTGAGTGCTAAACCCAGGCTGTGTCAGGCTTCAGCTGTGTGTAGGCCACACACACAGAGAGCGCTGAAGATAAAAGAACTAAAAAAATATTGTAGTTTCAGTGGAAAAATGTATGACTCCCAGTAATTTACAAGTTTTTAAAAGTAACTGCAAGTAAAAAGGGAAAAAAGGGAGAAAAAATCGGTATAAAATCAAGCAAAAGAGAAAGCAAAGCAGGAGCAAAGCAGAGAGAGCGTCCGCACGGCAGCAAGCAGCCT